>JAOPSE010000149.1:3328660-3536695 GCA_029449295.1 Zea luxurians | reverse complement strand
GAAGGCCTTGCTCCACCTTCTCGGCCTATGCTATGGCCCATAAGGGTAAGGCAACGTCCGACGTCACCTACAACCCGGATGACGGGCCCGAGGCCTACACCAACCCCGCCGTCTACAGCCGCCTCCATGACTACACCGCCATGGCGCAGGAGGTCCATGGCCCAGACTATGATCCGAGCACCGAGCCGATCGACACCGATGTGCTCATGAGGGTCGGAGGAGGCAAGAGACATGGGCGGTACTGGATTGCCGACGGGGCAATCGACTCGTCCTCCACTCCCACTCTGTCTCAGGTGAGAGCAAGGAGCACGGGCTCGAGTCCAGTCATACGACCTCGGCACGACAGCTCACAGCATCGCATACAGCAACTCGAGGTTAGTGTAACTCGTCCTTCCTTGAGTTATATACCTACTCTTTGAGTTACTATAACGTTGGCTTGTAATATTACAGACCCAACTAGAAGAAGAGAGGAGGGAACGTCGCGAGATGGAGGCGAGGATCATGGCGGAGCGGGAGGCGGAGCGGGAGGCCCGCGGGCAGATCAACAGAGGATGGCGGAGATGTTCCAGTACATGCAGAGTCTTGGCGCCGCACAGGGCATCGCTCCGCCACCTCCATTGTTCCCTCCAGTTGACCCTGCTCTCTTCCACACTCCTGTGAGTATCAATTGTAGTTAGATGTTTGTAATGTATCTGGTATAACACATGCAATCTCTTCTCTGTGCAGGGCCAATCTGGGGAGGCATCCAACAATCCTCCGGAAGGGTTCAGCCCAACGCAGCCCCGGTCAAGCCGCCCTCCTCCATGAGTGTTGTGTTTTCATTGCTTTAGACTTTTGTACTTGTGTATAATACTTATGTCTGTGTTTGATACTTATGTGAGAGCTTGCGACGTTAGAGACTTTGTTTGTGTTTGATACTTATGTTGAACACTTATGTTTGTGATGGATATTTATGTTTGTGGTGACGGTTTTATGTTTGTGTTGGCTATTTTATGTCTGTGATGATGTGTGATGTATATATGTGATATATATGTGATATCTTCTGTTTGTGTGGATGGAATACAAAAAACAAATAAAAAAGGTATATACTGGTCACTTTGCCGAGTGTAACACTCGGCAAAGAGGCTCTTTGCCGAGTGTCAAGGTCATAACACTCGGCAAAGAGCACAGACCTGGGCACCGGCTTAGGTTCTTTGCCGAGTGTTGCGTCCCTGGCACTCGGCAAAGAGGTCGGCTTTGCCGAGTGCCACACGGGACACTCGGCAAAGAACCTGACATGGGGACCCTCCTGGCGGGTTCTTTGCCGAGTGTCCCATGTGGCACTCGGCAAAGATGGATTCTTTGCCGAGTGCTGCACGGAAGGCACTCGGCAAAACTAACTTCTTTGCCGAGTGTCAGGTGGGACACTCGGCAAAGCCGCCGTCTCCGTCACTCGACGCCGTAACGGCTGCTTTTCTTTGCCGAGTGCTCTCTGGCACTCGGCAAAGATCTTTGCCGAGTGCCCGATAAAAAGCTCTCGGCAAAGAAGGCTTTGTCGATGCACTGTTCACCGAGCCTTCTTTGCCGAGTGTAACACTCGGCAAAGCTTTTGCCGAGTGTTTTGAACGCTTCGCCGAGTGCTCCAGGCACTCGGCAAAGCGATTGATTCCGGTAGTGTGTCTCGTGTCCCTGATATCTTTTTAAACCTTTCTGTTCCCTTCATCTCAAAATAAGTGTTAAGTACAGTTACGATACTCGTGTTGGACAAACTTCTTAAATTTAATTAAATTTATAAAAAAAGCACTAGCAATATTTTTATCCCTTAATAAGTTTATTGTAAAAATTAGATCTAGTGAGCTATCTAATGATTATACTATAAATCTTAATGTTACACTTATATATTTTATCAAATGTAAAAATATTTGACTATTTGTAGCAAGAGAATGATGAGAGGAGAAACAGGATTTTGGCAAGGACTATACTGTGTATGATTGCTAATCTTTTGTGGTTGAAAGAGAAATGTGCCCTTCGGCAATTTTTATAAGTATTTTGGTGATTACATGTCCAACAATTAATTGGATCCTATGTGCTAAATGTGCGAAAAGTGAAGATCAAAAGTACAAGGTATGTTTCTAGACTTAGTATATTATTTTGTATACTAATGTGTTTATCTAATGCTAGAAACAGGGCCAAGAGAAGAAGAATGCAATAAAAGGACTTGGCTGTGTGTAGCCAAACTCCAGCTCGGCCTGGCACACCGGATTGTCCGGTGGTGCACCGCACAGTGTCCGGTGCGCCAGGCTGGTCAACGGTGAAATGGCCGCTTTCGGGAATCCACGGAATTGTACGGCTATAATTCACCGGACTGTCCGGTGGTGCACCGGACCATCCGGTGAGTCATCCGCAGCGAACTCGTCGTTCTCGGGAAAAGGAACAAGGCGACGTGGCTATAATTCACCGGACTGTCCGGTGAGCCAACAGCGCCCGCGCCAACGGTTGTCCGCGCGATCAACGCGTGACACGGGCTGCTTCAACGATCGGATGGATGCACCGGACAGTGTCAGGTGTGCACCGGACAGTGTCCGGTGCGCAAACCGGCACCTAGGAATTTAAGCTAAAGGTGAAAAAGATAAAGAGCGACAACGGGTCCGAGTTCAAGAATCTACAAGTCGAAGAGTTTCTTGAAGAGGAAGGCATCAAGCACGAGTTCTCCGCTCCCTACACACCACAACAAAATGGTGTGGTAGAGAGGAAGAACAGGACGCTAATCTGAAAGGGAAATGTGCCTTTGGGCCATTTCTAAGTATTTTGGTGATTGAGTGTCAACACAAGTGCTTTTGTGTTAATCTATGCAAAGTGGTGGACAAAGTGGAAATCAAGTCAAAAGGTATGTTTCTAGACTTAGTACATTGTTTTATGGACTAATGTATTGTGTCTAAGTGCTGGAAACAGGAAAAATCGAGTTGGAAATGAGATGGCTTTGTTCAGCCAAAGTCTGCTCAGTCTGGGTGCACCGGACTGTCCGGTGCACCGGACAGTGTCCGTGCGCCAAGCAGGCTCTGGCGAACTTGCTGCTCTCGGGACTTCGACGGCGTTGTACGGCTATAAATCACCGGACTGTCCGATGTGCACCGGACTGTCCGGTGAGCCGTTCACAGGCGAAGTCGACGCTCTCGAGAAGGAATTAACGGCGTACGACTATAATTCACCAGACTGTCCGGTGAGCCAACGGTCAGCCAGGCCAACGGTCGGCCGAGGATTCCGCGTGTGACGCGTGGTCGAGCCAACGGTCACATTGGGGCACCGGACTGTCCGGTGCGCCAACGGCTCTCGATCTGCAACGGTCGACTACGCCATAGAAGGAAAGAAATCCGCACCAGACAGTGTCCGGTGGTGCACCGGACTGTCCGGTGCGCCAAGCGACAGAAGGCAAGATCTGCCTTCCTGGAATGCTCTCAACGGCTCCTAGCTGCCTTGGGGCTATAAAAGGGACCCCCTAAGCGCATGGAGGAGTACACCAAGCATACTCAAAGCATCCCTAAGCACCAAGACTTCGATTCCACGCATTTTTCTTTGTGATAGCATCTAGAGCTCTAGTTGAGTTGTGAACTCGTCGGGTTGTGTTGCGAGCTCTTGTTGCGACTTGTGTGCGTGTTGACATTCTGATTTTGTGTCTTGTGTGCGTTGCTCATCCCTCCCTCTCCGTGCTTCTTTGTGAACTTCAAGTGTAAGGGCGAGAGACTCCAAGTTGTGGAGATTCCTCGCAAACGGGATATAGTAAAGCAAGCAAAACACCGTGGTATTCAAGTGGGTCTTTGGACCGCTTGAGAGGGGTTGATTGCAACCCTCGTCCGTTGGGACGCCACAACATGGAGTAGGCAAGCGTTGGTCTTGGCCGAACCACGGGATAAACCACTGTGCCATCTCTGTGATTGATCTCTTGTGGTTATTGTGTTTTGTTGAGACTCCTCTCTAGCCACTTGGCATTATTGTGCTAACGCCTAACCAAGTTTTGTGGCATTAAGTTTTCAAGTTTCATAGGATCACCTATTCACCCCCCTCTAGGTGCTCTCATAATCGTCACGGCGAGAACAATGCTTGGAGAGTTCAAGACGCCCAAGCGGTTTTGGTCGGAAGCTGTGAACACAGCCTGCGACGCCATAAACCGGCTCTATCTGCATCGTCTCCTCAAGAAGACCTCCTACGAACTCCTTACTGGTAACAAACCCAATGTTTCTTACTTTCGTGTATTTCGGAGCAAATGCTACATTCTGGTGAAGAAAGGTAGACATTCTAAATTTGCTCCCAAGGCAGTAGAAGGGTTTTTACTAGGGTATGACTCAAATACAAAGGCGTATAGAGTCTTCAACAAATCATCGGGATTGGTTGAAGTCTCTAGCGACGTTGTATTTGATGAGACTAATGGCTCTCCAAGAGAGAAAGTTGATCTTGATGATGTAGACGATGAAGAAATTCCGACGACCGCAATGCGCATGATGGCAATAGGTGATGTGCGACCACAGAAATTACAGGAACAAGATCAACCATCCTCCTCGACAGTGGTGCATCCCCCAACTCAAGACGATGAACAGGTACCGCAAGAAGAAGGGCATGATCAAGGGGGAGCACAAGAAGATCAAGCAATGGAGGAAGAAGCACCACGGTCCCTCCAACCCAAGTTTGAGCAATGATCCAAAGACATCACCCCGCCGATCAGATTCTGGTGATATCAGCAAGGGAGTAACTGAAAGGGAAATAGTGTCAAACCTTTTCCTATATGAATTTTGGTGGTTGAATTGCCCAACACAAATTATTGGACTAACTAGTTTGCTCTAGAAAATATTTTCACAGGTGCCAAAGGTTCACAACAAACCAATACGAAGATAAAAGAAAAGGTTCAAAACAAAGGAGCAAAGTATACCGAAGGCAGCCCTGGTCTGGCGTACCGGACTGTACGGTGTGCCACCGGACAGGTCCGGTGCACCAGGGAGGAACGACTCTAAACTTGCCAGCTTCGGGAATTTGGGAGGCCGCTCCGCTATAATTCACTAGACTGTCCGGTGTAACACCGGACTGTCCGGTGTAACACCGGACTGTCCGGTGTGCCAGCGGAGCAACGGCTACTTCGCGCCAACGGTCACCTGCAAGTGAACAGTAAAAGCGTTGTGTGCGCCTGCGCGCGCAGAAGTCAGAGCAGGCGCCAGAAGGCGCACCGGACAGTCTACAGGACCTGTTCGGTGCACCATCGGACTGTCGGGTGGCCCCAATTGTCAGAGCTCCAATGGCCGGAACCCAACGGCTTGGTGACGTGGTTGGCGCACCGGACAGTGGCCGGTGCGCCATACGATAGAAGCCTTCACCAACGACCATATTGGTGGTTGGGGCTATAAATACCCCCAACCACCACTCTTCAAGGCATCCAAGCATTCACTACACCTCATTCAATACAAGAGCAATACACAACACTCCAAGACACAAATCAAAGCCTCCGATCGAATCAAAGTCCCCAATTCAACTCTAGTTTTTAGGACTTGTGAGGAGATCGACTTGTGTTCTTTTGTTGCTCTTGTTGCTTGGTTGGCTTTCTTCTTTATCTCATTCTTACTCTCAAAACCTTGTAAGCGAAGCAAGAGACACCAATTGTGTGGTGGTCCTTGCGGGGTCTAAGTGACCTGGGAAATCAAGGAAGGAAGCTCACTCGATCTAAGTGACCGTTTGAGAGAGGGAAAGTGTTGAAAGAGACCCGGTCTTTGTGACCACCTCAACGGGAGTAGGTTTGCAAGAATCGAACCTCGGTAAAACAAATCACCGCGTCTCACTCTTCATTTGCTTGTGATTTGTTTTCGCCCTCTCTTTTGGACTCGTTTATATTTCTAACGCTAACCCCGGCTTGTAGTTGTGCTTAAGTCTATAGTTTTCAGATTCCGCCTATTCACCTCCTCTAGGCGACTTTCAATTGGTATCAAAGCCCGGTGCTTCATTAGAGCCTAACCGCTCGAAGTGATGTTGGGAGAACACGCCAAGAAGGAGATGGTGACCGGCGAGAAGCCCGCTACAAGCCACGGGAAGGCTCCATCGGGAGAGTCCCGCAACAAGAAGAAGGACTCACCTCCTCACAAGTCGCATCGGAGTGGCGACAAGAAAAAGAAGATGAAGAAGGTGGTCTACTACGAGACCGATTATTCGTCGCCATCCACCTCCGGCTCCGACGCACCGTCCGTAATTTCTAAACGCCATGAGCGCAAGAAGTTTAGTAAGATCCCCTTACGCTATCCTCACATTTCCAAACAAACTCCATTACTTTCCGTTCCATTAGGCAAACCACCGGCTTTCAACGGTGAAGATTATTCTAGGTGGAGTGAAATGATTAAATATCACCTAACCTCACTCCACACAAGCATATGGGACATTGTTGAATTTGGAGCACAGGTACCATCCGTGGGGGATGAAGATTATGATGCGGACGAAGTCACCCAAATCCAACACCTCAACTCCCAAGCAACTACTATACTCCTCACCTCTCTAAGTCGAGAGGAGTATAATAAGGTGCAAGGGTTGAAGAGTGCCAAAAAGATTTGGGACGTGCTCAAGACCGCGCACGAAGGTGATGAGGTGACCAAGATCACCAAAAGGGAAACGATCGAGGGGGAGCTCGGTCGCTTCATGCTCAACCAAGGAGAGGACCCGCAAGCCATGTACAATCGGCTTAAAACCTTGGTGAACCAAGTGCGCAACCTCGAGAGCACCAAGTGGGATGACCATGAAATGGTTAAGGTTATTCTTAGATCACTCGTATTTCTTAACCCCACTCAAGTTCAATTAATTCGTGGTGATCTAAGATATAAACTAATGTCTCCTGAGGAAGTGATAGGCAAATTTGTGAGCTTTGAATTGATGATCAAAGGTTCCAAGAAGATCATCGAGCAAGGCGCCTCCTCCTCCGTACCCGAAGCGCAACCCGTTGCATTCAAGGCAACGGAGGAGAAGAAAGAAGACTCTACACCGAGTAGGGTCCCCATCGATGCCTCCAAGCTCGACAATGAGGAGATGGCGCTCATCATCAAGAGCTTCCGCCAAATCCTCAAGCAAAGGAGGGGGAAGGACTACAAGCCCCGCTCCAAGAAAGTGTGCTACAAATGTGGTAAGCCTGGTCATTTTATCGCTAAATGTCCATTGTCTAGTGATAGTGACAGGGATAACAACAAGAGGGGAAAGAAGAAGAAGAAGAGGTATTACAAGAAGAAGGGCGGCGATGCCCATGTTTGCCGGAGTGGGACTCTGACGAGAGCTCCACCGACTCCTCCGATGATGAGGACACCGCCAACATCACCGTCAACAAAGGACTTCTCTTCCCCAACGTCGGCCACAAATGCCTCATGGCAAAGGACGGCAAGAAGAAGAAGGTAAAATCAAGATCCTCCACTAAATATGCAACCTCTAGTGATGAGGATAATTCTAGTGATGAGGAGGATAACTTGCTTACTTTTTTTGCCAATCTTAACATGCAACAAAAGGAGAAATTAAATGAATTGATTAGTGCCATTCATAAGAAGGATGAACTCTTGGATAGCCAAGAGGACTTCCTAATCAAAGAAAACAAAAGGCATGTTAAGACTAAAAATGCTTATGCTCAGGAGGTAGAGAAAAATGAAAAATTATCTAGTGAGCTAAGTACTTGCCATGACACTATTTCCAACCTTAGAATTGAGAATGCTAATTTGATTGCTAAGATTGAGAAGTCAAATATTTATGATGATTCAATTGTCAATCTTAGAAATGATAATGCTAGTCTAATTGCTAACATTGATCAATTGAATGCCTCTCTTGCTAGCCTTAGGAATGAGAATGAAAAATTAATTGCTAAGGCTAGAGACTTAAATGTTTGCAATGTTTCTATTTCCAATCTTAGAGATGAGAATGCCATTTTACATGCTAAGATTGTTGAATTAATTGATTACAAACCCTCTACATCTACCATTGAGCATGTTTCTATTTGCACTAGATGTAGAGATATTAACATTGATGCTATTCATGATCACCTTGCTATGATTAAACAACAAAATGATCATATAGCAAAATTAGATGCTAAGATTGCCGAGCATGAACTAGAAAATGAGAAATTTAAATTTGCTCATAGTATGCTTTATAGTGGGAGACGCCCTGGCATTAAGGATGGCATTGGCTTCCAACAGGGAGACAATGTCAAGCTTAATGCCCCTCCTAAAAGATTGTCTAATTTTGTTAAGGGCAAGGCTCCCATGCCTTAGGGTAACGAAGGCTATATTTTATATCCTACTGGTTATCCTGAGGATAAGATTAGGAGAATTCATGCAAAGAAGACTCATTCTCACCTTGCTTTTATTTATAAGAATGAGGCTTCTAGCTATAGGCGTTCTACACATGTTAAAATGCCTAAGAATAAATATCCTACTGCATCAAATGATCATAATGTTTCACTCAAAACTTTTTATGCTTCTTATGTGCTAACTAACAAATCAGGCAAAGTAGTTGCCAAATATGTTGGGGGCAAACACAAGGGCTCCAAGACTTGTGTTTGGGTACCCAAGGTGCTTGTTTCTAATATAAAAGGACCCAAGATCGTTTGGGTACCTAAAAACAAGGCCTAAATTTGTTTTGTAGGTTTATGCATCCGGGGGCTCAAGTTGGATCATCGACAGCGGGTGCACAAACCACATGACTGGGGAGAAAAAATTGTTCTCCTCCTACGAGAAAAACCAAGATCCCCAACGAGCTATCACATTCGGGGATGGAAATCAAGGTTTGGTCAAAGGATTGGGTAAAATTGCTATATCACCTGACCATTCTATTTCCAATGTTTTTCTTGTAGATTCTTTAGATTATAACTTGCTTTCAGTTTCACAATTATGTAAAATGGGTTACAACTGTCTTTTTACGGATACAGGTGTTACTGTCTTTAGAAGAAGTGATGATTCAGTTGCTTTTAAGGGAGTATTATAGGGTCAGCTATACTTAGTTGATTTCAATAGAGCTGAACTCGATACTTGCTTAATTGCTAAGACTAACATGGGTTGGCTCTGGCATCGTCGACTAGCCCACGTTGGAATAAAGAATCTTCACAAGCTTCTAAAGGGAGAACACATTTTGGGACTAACCAATGTTCATTTTGAGAAAGACAGTATTTGTAGCGCATGCCAAGCAGGGAAGCAAGTTGGTGTTCATCATCCACACAAGAACATCATGATGACTAACAGGCCAATGGAGCTACTCCACATGGATTTATTCGGCCCAATAGCTTACATAAGCATCGGCGGGAGTAAGTACTGTCTAGTTATTGTGGATGATTATTCTCGCTTCACTTGGGTATTCTTTTTACAGGATAAATCTCAAATCCAAGAGACTTTGAAAGGATTCTTGAGACGAGCTCAAAATGAGTTCGGCTTGAGGATCAAGAAAATAAGAAGCGACAACGGAACAGAGTTCAAGAATTCACAAATTGAAGGCTTTCTTGAGGAGGAGGGCATCAAGCATGAGTTCTCTTCTCCCTACACGCCACAACAAAATGGTGTAGTGGAGAGGAAGAATAGAACTCTATTGGACATGGCAAGGACCATGCTTGATGAGTACAAGACTTCGGATCGGTTTTGGGTCGAGGCGGTCAACACCGCTTGCTACGCCATCAACCGGTTATATCTACACCGAATCCTCAAGAAAACATCATATGAACTCCTCACTGGTAAAAAGCCCAATGTTTCATATTTTAGAGTCTTTGGTAGCAAATGCTTTATTCTTGTTAAAAGAGGTAGAAAATCTAAATTTGCTCCTAAGGCTGCAGAAGGCTTTTTTACTTGGTTATGATTCAAACACAAGGGCATATAGAGTCTTTAACAAGTCCACTGGACTGGTTGAAGTTTCTTGTGACATTGTGTTTGATGAAACTAACGGCTCTCAAGTAGAGCAAGTTGATCTTGATGAACTAGATGATGAAGAGGCTCCGTGCATCGCGCTAAGGAACGTGTCCATTGGGGATGTGTGTCCTAAAGAATCCGAAGAGCCTCCACAAGCACAAGATCAACCATCTTCCTCCATACAAGCATCTCCACCAACTCAAGATGAGGATGAGGCTCAAGATGATGAAGGAGAAGATCAAGAAGATGAGCCACCTCAAGAGGACGACAATGATCAAGGGGGAGATGTCAATGATCAAGACAAGGAGGATGAACAAGATCAAAGGCCTCCACACCCAAGAGTCCACCAAGCAATCCAACGAGATCACCCTGTGAACACCATCCTAGGAGATATTCATAAGGGGGTAACCACTCGATCTCATGTTGCTCATTTTTGTGAACATTACTCTTTTGTCTCCTCTATTGAGCCACACAGGGTAGAGGATGCACTTAAGGATTCAGATTGGGTGCTGGCGATGCAAGAGGAGCTCAACAACTTCACGAGAAATGAGGTATGGCATTTAGTTCCACGTCCTAACCAAAATGTTGTAGGAACCAAGTGGGTTTTCTGCAATAAACAAGATGAGCATGGTGTGGTGACAAGGAACAAAGCAAGACTTGTGGCCAAACGGTATTCACAAGTCGAAGGTTTGGATTTTGGTGAAACCTATGCACCCGTAGCTAGGCTTGAGTCAATTCGTATATTACTTGCCTATGCTACTTACCATGGCTTTAAGCTTTACCAAATGGACGTGAAGAGTGCCTTCCTCAATGGACCAATCAAGGAAGAGGTCTATGTTGAGCAACCTCCCGGCTTTGAAGATAGTGAGTATCCTAACAATGTTTACAAACTCTCTAAGGCGCTTTATGGGCTCAAGCAAGCCCCAAGAGCATGGTATGAATGCCTAAGAGATTTCCTTATCACTAATGGCTTCAAAGTCGGAACGGCCGATCCTACTCTCTTTACTAAAACTATTGAAAATGATTTGTTTGAATGCCAAATTTATGTTGATGATATCATATTTGGGTCTACTAACAAATCTATTTGTGAAGAGTTTAGTAGGATCATGATACAAAAATTCGAGATGTCTATGATGGGGGAGTTGAAGTATTTTCTAGGATTTCAAGTCAAGCAACTCCAAGAGGGCACCTTCATCAGCCAAACGAAGTACATTCAAGACATACTCACCAAGTTTGGAATGAAGGATGTCAAGCCCACCAAGACACCCATGGGAACCAATGGGCATCTCGACCTCGACACGGGAGGTAAATCTATAGATCAAAAGGTATACCGGTCGATGATAGGATCCTTACTCTATTTATGTGCATCTCGACCGGACATTATGCTTTCTGTATGCATGTGTGCAAGGTTCCAAGCCGACCCTAAGGAAGTTCACCTTAGGGCCGTGAAGCGAATCTTGAGATATTTAGTTCAAACACCTAAGTTTGGTCTTTGGTACCCCAAGGGATCCTCTTTTGATTTATTAGGATATTCTGATGCTGATTGGGCAGGGTGTAAGATTGATAGGAAGAGCACATCATGGACTTGTCAGTTTCTGGGGAGATCCCTGGTGTCTTGGGCTTCAAAGAAACAAAACTCAGTAGCTCTTTCTACCGCCGAAGCCGAGTACATTGCCACAGGCCATTGTTGCACGTAATTGCTTTGGATGAGGCAAACCCTTAGAGACTATGGCTACAAATTTAGCAAAGTCCCTCTCCTATGTGATAATGAGAGTGCAATCCGCATGGCGGATAATCCCATTGAACACAGCCGCACTAAGCACATAGCCATTCGATATCACTTTCTAGGAGATCACCAACAAAAGGGGGATATCGAGATAGCCTATATAAACACCAAAGATCAATTGGCCGATATCTTTACCAAGCCTTTAGATGAGAAAACTTTTACCAAACTTAGGAATGAGCTAAATATTCTTGATTCTAGGAATTTTGATTGATTCTTTGCACACATAGCTCATTTATATACCTTTGATCATATCTCTTTTATGTCTATGACTAATGTGTTTTCAGTTGTATTATTATGCTTAGTCAACTCCATCGATATTTGTCGGTACTCCGCATCGTTCTCCACTATGGTATAATCTTCACACATATCTATTTATTTACCATTGGGGAGAAAGTAAAAGGGCTTATATTTCACTCACAAGTATCTATTTTTGGCGATTCATGCCAAAGGGGGAGAAAGTATGAGCCCAAAGCAAAAGGACCGCACCACCACCACCACCAAAATGAAGTTTTTCAAATTGATATCATATTTGTTCAAAAGGGGGAGAAAGTAGTATCTTCAAAACTTGAAAAACCCTCTTGAACACTAAGAGGAGAATTTTATTTAGGGGGAGTTTTGATTAAGTCAAAGGAAAAACATTTGAAACAGGGGGAGAAAATTTCAAAATCTTGTAAATGCTTCTTTTAATCTTATTCATGTACCTTTGACTATTTGCAAGATGTTTTGAAAAGAATTTTACAAAGGATTTGCAAAAACAAAACTCGTGGTGCAAATGAGGTCCAAAATTTTAAATAAGAAGAAAACCATCCATGCATATCTATTGAAATAATTATATTGTTTTCAATTCCAAGCAACCTTTGCACTTACTTTATGCAAACTAGTTCAATTTAGCACTTTTATATTTGCTTTGGTTTGTGTTGGCATCAATCACCAAAAAGGGGAGATTGAAAGGGAAATAGGGTCAAACCTTTTCCTATATGAATTTTGGTGGTTGAATTGCCCAACACAAATTATTGGACTAACTAGTTTGCTCTAGAAAATATGTTCTACAAGTGCCAAAGGTTCACAACAAACCAATATGAAGATAAAAGAAAGGGTTCAAAACAAAGGAGGAAAGTATACCGAAGGCAACCCTGGTCTGGCGTACCGGACTGTCCGGTGTGCCACTGGACAGTGTTCGGTGCACCAGGGAAGAACAACTCTGAACTTGCCAGCTTCGGGAATTTGGGAGACCGCTCCGCTATAATTCACCGGACTATCCGGTTTAACACCGGACTGTCCGGTGTGCCAGCGGAGCAACGGCTATTTCGCGCCAACGGTCGCCTGCAAGTGAACAGTAAAAGCAAACAGTGCGCACCTGCGCGTGCAGAAGTCAGAGGAGGCGCTAGAAGGCGCACTGGACAGTCTACAGGACCTGTCCGGTGCACCACTGGACTGTCCGGTGGCCCCAATTGTCAGAGCTCCAACGGTCAGAACCCAACGGCCTGGTGACGTGGCTGGCGCACCGGACAGTGTCCGGTGGCGCACCGGACTGTCCGGTGCGCCATACGACAGAAGCCTTCACCAACGGCCATATTGGTGGTTTGGGCTATAAATACCCCAACCACCACTCTTCAAGGCATCCAAGCATTCACTACACCTCATCAATACAAGAGCAATACACAACACTCCAAGACGCAAATCAAAGCCTCCGATCGAATCAAAGTCCCCAATTCAACTCTAGTTTTTAGGACTTGTGAGGAGATCGACTTGTGTTCTTTTGTTGCTCTTGTTGCTTGGTTGGCTTTCTTCTTTCTCTCATTCTCACTCTCAAAACCTTGTAAGCGAAGCAAGAGACACCAATTGTGTGGTGGTCCTTGCGGGGTCTAAGTGACCCGGGAAATCAAGGAAGGAAACTCACTCAGTCCAAGTGACCGTTTGAGAGAGGGAAAGGGTTGAAAGAGACCCGGTCTTTGTGACCACCTCAACGGGGAGTAGGTTTGCAAGAACCGAACCTCGGTAAAACAAATCACCGTGTCTCACTCTTCATTTGCTTGTGATTTGTTTTCGCCCTCTCTTTCGGACTCGTTTATATTTCTAACACTAACCCCGGCTTGTAGTTGTGCTTAAGTCTATAATTTTCAGATTCCGCCTATTCACCCCCCCTCTAGGCGACTTTCAGTAACTACTCGCTCACGCTTAGCTAATTTTGTGAGCATTACTCATTTGTTTCTTCTATTGAGCCTTTCAGGGTGGAAGAGGCCTTGTAGGATCCGGACTGGGTGTTGGCCATGCAGGAAGAGCTCAACAACTTCAATAGAAATGAAGTTTGAGCCTGGTGCCACGTCCAAACCAAAATATTGTGGGGAACCAAGTGGGTGTTCTTCAACAAGCAAGACGAGCACGGGGTGGTGACAAGAAACAAGGCTCAACTTATGGCAAAAGGTTATGCCCAAGTCGCAGGTTTAGATTTCGAGGAGACTTTTGCTCCTATGGCTAGGCTTTAGTCTATTCGAATATTATTAGCTTATGCTGCTCACCACTCTTTAGGCTGTTTCAAATGGACGTAAAGAGCGCTTTCCTCAATGGGCCAATCAAGGAGGAGGTATACGTGGAACAACCCCCTGGCTTTGAGGATGACAGGTATCCCGACCACGTGTATAAGCTCTCTAAGGCGCTCTATGGACTTAAGCAAGCCCCAAAAAGCATGGTATGAATGTCTTAGAGATTTCTTAATTGCTAATGCTTTCAAGGTTGGAAAAGCTGATCCCACTCTTTTTACAGAGACTTGTGATGGTGATCTCTTCGTGTGCCAAATTTATGTCGATGACATAATATTTGGTTCTACTAATCAAAAGTCTTGTGAGGAGTTTAGCAGGGTGATGACACAAAAGTTTCGAGATGTCGATGATGGGCGAGTTGACCTACTTCCTTGGATTCCAAGTGAAGCAACTCAAGGACGGCACCTTCATCTCCCAAATGAAGTATACTCAAGATCTTCTCAAGAGGTTTGGGATGAAGGATGCCAAGCCCGCAAAGACACCGATGGGAACTGACGGGCACGTTGACCTCAACAAAGGAGGTAAGTCCGTTGATCAAAAGGCATACCGGTCCATGATAGGTTTATTGCTTTATTTATGTGCTAGTAGACCGGACATTATGCTTAGTGTATGCATGTGTGCTAGATATCAATCTGACCCCAAGGAATGTTACCTTGTGGCCGTTAAGCGAATTCTTAGGTATTTAGTTTCTACGCCTTGCTTTGGTATCTGGTATCCAAAGGGGTCTACCTTTGACTTAATTGGATACTCAGACTCCCGATTATGCCAGGTTGCAAGGTTGATAGGAAGAGTACATCAGGGACATGCCAATTTCTAGGAAGGTCCCTGGTGTCCTGGAGTTCCAAGAAACAAACATCTGTTGCCCTATCCACCGTTGAGGCTGAGTATGTTGCCGCAGGATAGTGTTGCGTGCAACTACTTTGGATGAGGCAAACCCTCCGGGACTTTGGCTACAATCTGAGCAAAGTCCAACTCCTATGTGACAATGAGAGTGCAATTCGCTTGGCGGATAATCCTATTGAACACAGCCGCACTAAGCACATAAACATCAGGAAAATTCCTGAGAGACCACCAGCAAAAGGGAGATATCGATGTGTATCACATTAGCACCGAGAACTAGCTAGCCGATATCTTCACTAAGCCTTTAGATGAGAAAAGGTTTTGCAGGTTGCATAGTGAGCTAAATGTCTTAGATTCTGAGAGCACCTAGAGGGGGGGGTGAATAGGTGATCCTATAAAAATAAACACTAAATAGCCACAAACTTGATTATCAAGATGTTAGTGAAGTCAAGTGGCTATGGCACACGCTCGTGCGAACAAACAATCACAAGAAGCAACACACGAGACACGTGATTTTTATCCCGTGGTTCGGCCAAGTAACACTTGCCTACTTCCACGTTGTGGCGTCCCAATGGACGAGGGTTGCACTCAACCCCTTTCAAGTGATCCAAAGATCAACTTGAATACCACGGTTTTCTTACTTATAATTTTTCTCCCATTTGTGAGGAATCTCCACAGATTGGAGTCTCTCGCCCTTACAAAAGATATCACAAAGAAGGCACAAGAGTAAGGTTAGGAGAGCAACACACACAAGACTCGAATACGCAACACAACCATGCACACAAGTCACAACTTGAGCTTGAAACACAACACACGGAGTTCGCAACTCAAATGGAGCTCAAATTGCTAACACAATGAAGCGAATGTGCGAGAGCGGAGTCTGGATGCTTTAGAATACTCAAAGAATGCTTGGTTTTCTCCTCCATGCGCCTAGGGTCCCTTTTATAGCTCCAAGGCAGCTAGGAGCCGTTGGGCACAATCTTGGAAGGCAATTCGTGCCTTCTGTCGAGTGGTGCACCGGACAGTCCGGTGCACCACCGGACAACCACTGTTCATGTTCGATGCTCGATTTCGTTCCATATGGAGAGCAGCCGACCGTGGTCCCTTAAGATTGGTTGGCGCACCGAACACTATCCGGTGCACACCGGACAGTCCGGTGTGCCCAACCGACTGTTGGCGCGACCACGTGTCGTGCAAAGATTGCGCGGCCGACCGTTGGCTCACCGGACAGTCTGGTGAATTATAGCCACGTCGTCCTGAACTTTTTCCCGAGAGCGACGAGTTCGCCGCGGATGACTCACCGGACATTCCGGTGAATTATAGTCGTACACCGCCGTCAACTCCCGAGAGCGGCCTTTTCACCGGAGACCAGTCTGGCGCATCGAACACTGACCGGTGCACCACCGGACAGTCCAGTGTGCCAGACCGAGCTGAAGTTTGGCCGCACAGAGCCAAGTCTTTTCGGTTTCTTTTCTCCTTCTTTTGTCACTGTCTCTAGCACTTAGACAAACACATTAGCATTTAAAAACAATGTACTAAGTCTAGAAACATACCTTCTGCCTTGTTTTGCACTTCTCACTATATTTGGCACATAAGAACTTAATCAAACGTGTTGGACATTTAATCACCAAAACATTATAGAAATGGCCCAAAGGCACATTTCCCTTTCAATCTCCCCCTTTTTGGTGATTTATGCCAACACATCAAAAAGCAACCAAATAAGTGTAACATCAATGCAAATGAAGATCAAATTATTTTCACTTATGATTTGGCATATTTGGATCACTCTTTGCCACCACTTGGTTAGTTTTTGCAAATCAAATTCTTTTTCCTATCTCTAAGTCAAACACACTTGTTTGGGCAAATAGAGAGATACTCCAAGAGTAAAATTAATCAAGTGCCAAAACTCCCCCTTTTTCCCATAATCAAAATTCTCCCCTACAAGAGACTAAATTTTGCAATAAGAGCTTTTTGAACAAATCAAAAAAATTCTAACTCTATTATTTTCAAAATTCACAAGTGGTTGGCTGATCCATTTGCTTTGGCCTTAATTTCTCCCCCTTTGGCATTAAGCACCAAAACGAGATCATTTTTGGCCCTTTAACCCCATTGCCTCACCAAAAATGTCAATTAAGAGCAAAAAGGCAATAAGATTGCAAGTATGAACTTGGAAGTAAGTACACTAATATCAGAGTGCAGTGGAAGTCTTTTCATCGTCCAAGTTCACTTTTCCCTTTCAATGCACCTTTGAGACTACATCAAGTATACTCAAACAAATAGGTTAGTCTCAAAGGGTCAAGTTGTAGCACATCTCCCCCTTAATATGTGCATCATTCGCATATGGACTTGTGAGGTCCGAGGATCACTTGTACAACTTGAGCACCATAAATAACAATAATTGATTTGAAATGCACAAAGTAACATGATCAAAGGCATAACACACATGTATGCTATAGATCAATCCAAGTTACGCGAATCTAAGACATTTAGCTCACTACGCAACCTGCAAAACCTTTCCTCATCTAAAGGCTTAGTGAAGATATTGGCTAGCTAGTTCTCGGTGTTAATATGGTACACCTCGATATCTCCCTTTTGCTGGTGGTCTCTCAGGAAGTGATGCCGGATGTCTATGTGCTTAGTGCGACTGTGTTCAACAGGATTATCCGCCATGCGGATTGCACTCTCATTGTCACATAGAAGTGGGACTTTGCTCAGATTGTAGCCAAAGTCCCAGAGGGTTTGCCTCATCCAAAGTAGTTGCGCGCAACACTGTCCTGCGGTAACATACTCGGCCTCAGCGGTGGATAGGGCAACAGATGTTTGTTTCTTTGAACTCTAAAACATCAGGGACCTTCCTAAAAATTGGCACGTCCCCGATGTGCTCTTCCTATCAACCTTGCACCCGGCATAATCAAAGTCTGAGTATCCAATCAAGTCAAAGGTAGACCCCTTTAGATACCAGATCCCGAAGCAAGGCGTAGAACTAAATATCGAAGAATTTGCTTAACGGCCACAAGGTGACACTCCCTAGGGTCGGATTGATATCTAGCAGACATGCATACACTAAGCATAATGTCCGGTCTACTAGCACATAAATAAAGTAATGAACCTATCATGGACCAGTATGCCTTTTGATCAACGGACTTACCTCCTTTGTTGAGGTCGACATGCCCGTCGGTTCCCATCGGTGTCTTCGCGGGCTTGGCGTCCTTCATCCCAAACCTCTTGAGAAGATCTTGAGTGTACTTCATTTGGGAGATGAAGGTACCATCCTTGAGTTGCTTCACTTGGAATCCAAGGAAGTATGTTAACTCTCCCATCATTGACATCTCGAACTTTTGTGTCATCACCCTGCTAAACTCCTCACAAGACTTTTGGTTAGTAGAACCAAATATTATGTCATCGACATAAATTTGGCACACAAAGAGATCACCATCACAAGTCTTGGTAAAAAGAGTGGGATTAGCTTTCTCAACCTTGAAAGCATTAGCAATTAAGAAATCTCTAAGGCATTCATACCATGCTCTTGGGGCTTGCTTAAGTCCATGGAGCAGCTTATAGAGTTTATACACGTGGTCGGGATACCTGTCGTTCTCAAAGCCAGGGGGTTGTTCCACATATACCTCCTCCTTGATTGGACCGTTGAGGAAAACGCTCTTCACGTCCATTTGGAACAGCCTAAAAGAGTGGTGAGCGGCATAGGCTAATAATATTCGAATAGACTCTAGCCTAGCCATAGGAGCAAAAGTCTCCTCAAAATCCAAACCTGCGACTTGGGCATAACCTTTTGCCACAAGTCGAGCCTTATTTCGTGTCACCACCCCATGCTCGTCTTGCTTGTTGCGGAACACCCACTTGGTTCCCACAACGTTTTGCCTTGGACGTGGCACCAGGCTCCAGACTTCATTTCTCTTGAAGTTGTTGAGCTCTTCCTGCATGACCAACACCCAGTCCGGATCCTACAAGGCCTCTTCTACCCTAAAAGGCTCAATAGAAGAGACAAACGAGTAATGCTCACAAAAGTTAGCTAAACGTGAGCGAGTGGTTACTCCCTTGCTGATGTCACCCAAGATTTGATCGACGGGGTGATGTCTTTGGATCGTTGCTCGAACTTGGGTTGGAGGGGCCTATGGTGCTTCTTCCTCTATCACTTGATCTTCCTATGCTCCCCCATGATCATGCCCTTCTTCTTGATGTACCGGTTGATCATCTTGAGTTGGGGGATGCACCATTGTAGAGGAAGATGGTTGATCTTGCTCCTGTTGTTCCTGTGGTCGCACATCACCTATCGCCATCGTGCGGATTGCGGCCGTTGGAACTTCATCCCCATCCATGTCATCAAGATCAACTTGCTCTCTTGGAGAACATTAGTTTCATCAAATACAACGTCGCTAGAGACTTCAACTAATCCTGATGATTTGTTGAAGACCCTATACGCCTTTGTATTTGATTCATACCCTAGTAAAAACCCTTCTACTGCCTTGGGAGCAAACTTAGAGTGTCTACCTTTCTTCACCAGAATGTAGCATTTGCTCCCAAATACATGAAAGTAAGAAACGTTGGGTTTGTTACCGGTAAGGAGTTCGTAGGAGGTCTTCTTGAGGAGGTGATGCAGATAGAGCCGGTTTATGGCGTGGCAGGCTGTGTTCACAGCTTTCGACCAAAACCGCTCGGGCGTCTTGTACTCTCCAAGCATCGTTCTTACCATGTCGATTAGCGTCCTGTTCTTCCTCTCGACCACAACCATTTTGCTGTGGTGTGTAGGGAGCGGAGAACTCATGCTTGATGCCTTCCTCCTCAAGAAACTCTTCCACTTGCAGATTTTTGAACTCGAACCCGTTGTCGCTTCTAATCTTTTTCACCTTTAGCTCAAATTCATTTTGAGCCCTTCTTAGAAAGCGCTTTAGGGTCCCTTGGGTTTCTGATTTGTCCTATAAAAAGAATACCCAAGTGAAGCGGGAAAATCATCAACAATTACAAGACCATACTTACTTCCCCCCATGCTAATGTAGGCGACGGGTCCAAAGAGGTCCATGTGAAAGAAGCTCCAGTGGTCTTGATGTTGTCATCACAATCTTGCTGTGATGAGTGTTTCCCACCTGTTTCCCTGCCTGACATGCTGCACAAGGTCTATCTTTCTCAAAACAGACATCGGTTAGTCCTAACACATGATCTCCCTTTAGAAGCTTATGAAGGTTCTTCATCCCAACATGTGCTAGACGACGATGCCAAAGCTAGCCCATACTAGTCTTAGCCATTAAGCATGCATCTAGATCGACATTCTCTTTCAAAAAATCAACTGAATAGAGCTTGCTGTCTAATATACCCTTAAATGCTAATGAACCATCACTCCTTCTAAAGACAGATACATCAACATTTGTAAACAAACAATTGTAGCCCATGTGGCACAATTGACTTACAGACAAGAGGTTGTAACCTAGTGACTCTACTAAAAATACATTTGAAATAGAGTGCTCGCTTGTGATGGCTATCTTTCCCAAACCTTTGACGTTGCCTTGATTCCCATCTCCAAATATGATTGTATCCTGGGAATCCTTGTTTTTGACGTAGGAGGTGAACATCTTCTTCTCCCCCGTCATGTGGTTTGTGCATCTGCTGTCAATAATCCAGCTTGAGCCCCCGGATGCATAAACCTGCAAGGCAATTTAAGCTTGGGTTTTAGGTACCCAACTCTTGTTGGGTCCTACAAGGTTAGTCACAATAGTTTTTGGAACCCAAATACAAGTCTTGTCTCCCTTGCATTTGGATCCCAACTTCCTAGCAACTACTTTTGCATTTTTGTGAAAAAGCACAAATGAAGTATTGCAAGCATGGCAAATAGTAGAAGATTCATTGCACATTTTTCTAGGAGCATGAGATACAACATGATTTCTCCTAGGCCTACCATTAACAAAAGTAGAACTCGATGCAAACATAGCATGTGAATCATTATAAGCAATATGAACATAACTCTTATTATAATGAGAACGACTAGCAAATTTTCTATCATAGATAAAAGCATGGTTCCTTTGAGGACTACTAGCCATAGGGGCCTTCCCTTTCTCCTTGTTGAGAACGGAAGTCCTTTGGCTTGTTAAGTTCTTGGCTTCCTTTCGAAAACCAAGCCCATCCTTAATTGAGGGGTGTCTACCAACGGTGTAGGCATCCCTAGTAAATTTTAATTTGTCAAAATCAATTTTGCAAGTCTTAAGTTGAGCATTAAGTCTTGCCACCTCATTGTTCAATTTAGTAATAGACGCAATATGTTCATCACAAGCATCAACATCAATATCCTTACATCTATTACAAATAACAACATGCTCTACACATGAACTAGTTTTGTTGAGTTCCTCTAGCTTAGCATTTAATTCATCATTTAAACTATTTAAACTAGAGACAGATTCATGGCAAATAGATAACTCAGAGGACAACATTTCATTTCTCTTAATTTCTAAAGCAAGAGATTTTTGCACACTAACAAATTTGTCATGTTCCTCATATAGAATATCCTCTTGTTTTTCTAACAATCTATTCTTTTCATTTAGAGCATCAATTAATTCATTAATTTTTTCTACCTTAGCTCTATCTAAGCCTTTAAACAATTCAGAGTAATCTACTTCATCATCAGAAGATTCATCATCACTAGAAGAAGAGTACTTAGGTGTATCTCGAATACTTACTTTCTTCTCCTTGGCCATGAGACACTTATGACGTTCGTTGGGGAAGAGTGAAGACTTGTCGAAGGCTGAGGCAGCCAGTCCCTCATCATCGGAGTTGGATGAGGAGCAGTCAGAGTCCCACTCCTTTCCAAGATGTGCCTCGCCCTTCGCCTTCCTGTAGTTCTTCTTCTTCTTCTCCTTTTTGCCGTGTCTTTCTTGTGCCTGGTCATTCTCATTATCGGGACATTGAGCAATAAAGTGACCAGTCTTACCACATTTGAAGCATGAACGCTTTCCCCTTGTTTTATTCTTGTTGGGGTATTCTTTGCGTCCTTTGAGCGCGGTCTTGAAGCGCTTGATGATAAGCGCCATTTCATTCTTGTTGAGCCCAGCAGCCTCCACTTGTGCTACCTTGCTTGGTAGCACCTCCTTGCTGCTTGTTGCCTTGAGCGCAATGGGCTGCGATTCGTATATGGGCATTGGACCGTTCAAGGCGTTATCTACATACCTTGCCTCCTTAACCATCATGCGCCCGCTTACAAATTTTTCGAGAATCTCCTCGGGCGTCATTTTGGTGTACCTGGGATTTTCACGAATAAGATTCACAAGATGGGGATCAATTACAGTGAATGACCTTATCATGAGTCGGACGACATCATGGTCCGTCCATCTTGTGCTTCCATAGCTTCGAATCTTGTTGACCAGGGTCTTGAGCCTATTGTAAGTCTGAGTTGGCTCCTCTCCCCTGATCATCGCGAACCTCCCCAGCTCGCCTTCCACTAGCTCCATCTTTGTGATCATAGTGGCGTCGTTTCCCTCATGAGATATCTTGAGGGTGTCCCAAATTTGCTTAGCTTTGTCCAAGCCACTCACTTTATTATATTCATCCCTGCAAAGTGAAGCTAGCAAAATAGTAGTAGCTTGGACATTCTTATGAATTTGTTCATTAATGAATACATGATTATCTGTACTATCAAAATGCATCCCATTTTCTACAATTTCCCATATGCTAGGATGGAGAGAAAACAGATGACTATGCATTTTATGGCTCCAAAATGAGTAATCCTCTCCATCAAAGTGTGGAGGTTTTCCAAGAGGAATAGAAAGTAAATGGGCATTTGAATTGTATGGAATATGGGAATAATCAAAGGAATAGTTTTGATTAACCGTCTTTTTCTTTGACGAGGAGTCATCGTCGTCCCTTGGTGAAGAGGAAGATGCATCGCTGTCGTAGTATATGATCTTCTTGATGCGTCTCTTCTTCCCGTCCCTCTTCTTGTGACTTGAGCCTGAGTCAGTGGGCTTGTCGTCCCTTGGCTCGTTGAAGAGGGACTCCTTCTCCTTGTTGTTGACCACCATCCCCTTTCCTTAGGATCCATCTCTTCGGGCGGTTAGTCCCTTGAATGAAGAGTACGGCTCCGATACCAATTGAGAGCACCTAGAGGGGGGTGAATAGGTGATCCTGTAAAAATAAACACTAAATAGCCACAAACTTGATTATCAAGATGTTAGTGAAGTCAAGTGGCTATGGCACACGCTTGTTCGAACAAAACAATCACAAGAAGCAACACACGTGACACATGATTTTTATCCCATGGTTCGGCCAAGTAACACTTTGAAAGTCGCCTAGAGGGAGGGTGAATAGGCAGAATCTGAAAATTATAAACTTAAGCACAACTACAAGCCGGGTTAGCGTTAGAAATATAATCGAGTCTAAAAGAGAGGGCGAAAACAAATCACAAGCAAATGAAGAGTGAGACGCGGTGATTTGTTTTACCAAGGTTCGGTTCTTGCAAACCTATTCCCCGTTGAGGTGGTCACAAAGACTGTGACGGAACCTCCCAAGTAATTAGGCCCACCTACAGTTGTCCTTGTCTAGCAGACATCAGACACCCTGTAGATGTTCCTAAGTCACTTGACAAGCTCGGTATCTTTCCCGACCTTACCAGGAACGTTTCACCCGTCTTGCAGACATTACAGAACATCGGAGATAAAGGAAATGCGGAAGCGAATTACATAAACTTACATTTATTTCAAAAGCAAGCTCGAGTTATTTTATTACAGACCAGACTAAAAGTGAGTGCAGAGTAGTAATATTATACAAACCAAGGGAGGCACAAACATCTCCCGAAAAGCAAAAGATCCTATGTGGAGAACCGAGTCCTCCCGTACTTCAGTCTTGTTTTTCTTCATTGGGTACCACCTTGGTACAGAAGCAACAAAAGTCTGCTACTTCCTCACCTAAAAACAACGAAGGGATAAACCCTGAGTATGGAATTACTCGGCAAGTCTTACCCGACTAAGGAAAAGACTCTCAAGGGTATGCTGGATAAATAGGAACCAAGGAGAGGCTTTACCAAAAATCAACTTATACTTTTGCAGAAGTAGCTTACTAAAGTGAGTCCTTACTTTCAATCTTTTAACGCCATATTAGGTATTAATAGACTCTATTTGCATCTAGTCTAATTTCACATCACATCAAGACAACATCATTTTTATCCATAGTGTTCACGTCCTGACTTTAGGTTGCAGGGAAGTGACCAAGTCTTCATAATCGCGAAGGTACGGCGATCCGAATCGATTATACTCAGCTGAGGATCTCCAATCACACAACATATGTAGCACTTAACCCTTGCATATGTCAACCCGCCACCGGGGTTCTTAAGACCGGATCAGGTTCACGCAAACTGAGAGCACAGATACACCACCGTCCAGCCTCTTGCCACGAAGGGTACACGCTACTCTCGCCACCGCTCCACTCCCATTTCGTGTTATCTTATTCCGGCCTTAGTCTGCCCGAGGCAAGGCTTACCCATGATGAGGCATGTGACCAGTTAAAGGGTCCTCGGTCAGCACGCCTACATACACGTTAATCCTTAACCAACCTGGGTAGAACATCACCTGTTCCTACCCCCAAGTCTCAATTTACGTATTTCCATCCTTAGGATTGTGTCTGTTCCTTAGGATGAAAGAGCATCATAGGGAACTTTGCAGTAAGATCCCATCATTGCTCCAAATGAAAATATTCTTGCAGGTAGAAGCCGTCCTTTCTCGAGTTAAATTAAGGACAACCTCTATCCACAAGATCTAAGCAAGGCTAAGCATTTTTGTAAATCATAATTTTGATACTTCACATAAGTATCTATAAAGGTATGGATATCAAGGAAAGCAATGCATCAAAGGGTTTCAAGTAACTCCTATGAACCTAATGCACATTTCACTAGACTTAAATGTGCGAAAAGTATTTGAAAACACAAGGAAAAGGGTTGCATGCACCGGGGCTTGCCTTTGTTATCAGGTGAGTCCTGCTCGGATCCACAAATATCGAAATAAAAGCAGTTGCCTGCTTGAGGATCTGAGGTTGGTGGTATCCCTTCTTCAGAGACTTCTTCTTCTTCTTCGTGCTCTAATATAACCATATACATGCATAAGAATGGATGTCATGGGATGCTCATGAGGATGCAAAGATAATATAAACTTATTATCTAAGTCTTGAGTACAACTTTCCTTCACGGTACTCCGAGAACCTAGGGTTTTCGGAGTCAGTAAAGGAGTTCATGGAGCAGGGGGGGTTGGTTTTGGGTTTAGTGATCAAACAAGGTCCAAATCAACCCAAATTCTACCCAAGGCTTCTAAATATTGGTTTAAGTTCACATAAAAGTTTTGAGCATTTTTGGGATTACCATTTATCTTTTAAAAATCCAGAATTACTTCTTTAAGCTACTTTAAATACCCTAAAATTCCTTATTTAACCTAAAAATCATGAAACTATTTTTATTAAATTCTAGGGAAAATAAGGAACCTAGGAAAATTGGTCTCATATTTTTAGGATTTTTCTATAATTTTCTACAGATTTCTAAAGTTTGCTAGAATTAGAAAAAAGAAAAACAATGAACAGACTTGGGCCGAAATCAGCCCAAGTCGGCCCAACAACAGCAGAAAGGCGCCCGCGCCCGCACGCACTGGCGACTTTGCAAAAATACCCTCGGGGTTCTCATTAACTGGGATCCGGTCTTTCTACTATTTTCCTGTGTCACTGACGCTCTGCACAGAGGCCCTTGAGGTTTTATTTCTTCGCAGTGGGCGGTCCACGACGGCGACGCGCGCGGAGAGGCTCCGGCGAGGTCCTGGACCGGTCGATTGGGACAAGTACTAGCGCCCAGCTTTGGATTAAACCAAATTCGAGTTCTAAAGACCATTCCCCCCATCAATTTCATATTTGGTAAGCTCTCGAGCTCTGTTCACGTACACCGCGGACGATGAAGGCAATTGGTACGTGTTCCCGGTGATCTAAAGCTACTCCGTACGAATTGAGGGTTCGTCAAGCATCACAGAGCGTCAAGAGTGCTCGAACAAGTGAGAGTGAGGGATGAACTGACCGGTAAAGGGCTGGCCGCGGCGAACGGATCTTCACGGTGGCGGAGAAAGGATTTGGGGGAAACAAGGAATTCGGGCACACTGGTGATCGATTGCGAGCAATTCTTGGTGGCTGGGTAGCTGATGACCTTGCGGAGTTAGGCACAGGCTCAATTTATAGGGAGGACGGGCGGTGTTGATCAATTTAGCCGAGCCGAGCTGGCGGCCGGAGAGGAGGAAGAAGGCGGCGCGGTGAATTCGTGGCTATCGCCGTGGCAAGCTCCCCGTCGACGATGGGACGGGTATAGGGAGTCATGGCGACGCGGTGGAAAGTTAAAGCCACGCGGCGCAAGGCTAGGAGGCGGCGGTCACCGGCGTTCTTATCGATCTCCGCCATGGTGACGCATGTACGGTGGCCGAACTTGTTTATGGCCGGAGTTATCCACGGCGAGGACATTTACGTGACCCAAAGTGTTATCCAGCCAAGCCGAGCTCAGATCACGGCAACCGCAGCACGAATCGCGGCGGAGGGAGCCGTCGGCGGTGAGGACAGCCGCGCTGGCGGTCTGATCCGGTGGGTACTGTACCATCAGGAGCACTTATTCAGAGAACCTGACAGCCAGAGTTGAGGGTCGATTTTCTTCCAAATTTCTGTGGCAACACAAACCAAACTCTGCAGCAAAGTTATAGTTCTACTAACCAGCTACAAGTTTGTCATAGATGCCATGGGCAGATTCATGCTGGATAATAGAGGAATCTTTGCTCAAAGTCTCTGTGGTTACACTGTTTCTTTAAAAATTCAGACTCAGTGACCTGACAGTCCAACTTTGGCTGGGTTTTTCTCCAAATTTCTCATAAGAACTAAGCTCACACTCTTTAGCAAAGTTGTTCTCCTATAATTGGTCTTCAACTTTGATGTGGTGACCTAGGGCAAAAACCCTACACTTTGTAAGTTACAAAGTCCCAAAGTTGAGCCCATTCTCTGATTTTCAGACTTAGAATAAAACTCACATGAGGTCCATTTTGCATTTAAGTCCAAAACTTAGGGTTTGGCTTTCAAATCCACATATTTGTGAACCACTTGGCTTAAAATACTTATTTGGCTTGGTTTTTGCACTTTAGCCCAAAAGTGGGCTAATTTTGCACATAGGCCCCTAGGGTTTAGTTTTAGGGTTTCCCAGGGTTCCAATTAGGGTTTCTGGTATTCCAGGGGTATAAGTGTGATTCAACTTTATTCTTGGAGTCATTTTATGACTTTTACCCTAAAGCTTTTAGGTTTTCTCAACTTAGGTTAAGTTTTACCCCTTTAATCACTATTTAGGGTTAAGTCCTTTAACCAGGGTCCTATTTGTAAAACATTAAAACAATACAACTTGTTTGAAATTTTTGCCTAGAGAATGCACTCTAGGTGTGTCAAACATATGCAATGCCAATGCTTATGATGTCATGCTCAAGTTTTAGTTATAGTAACACCAGGGGTGTTACATCCTTTCCCCCATAAAAGAATCTCGTCCCGAGATTTAAAGTCCTAGGGTGAGTAATGGAAAAGGAAATGTGTCACATTTTTATTTCCTTATTTCTGGTACAAGGCAAGGGTGGTGTGGGGTTCATTCTTTTATTGCCATAACTATATACACTTTACAAGTTACATGAGGCTAGAAAGCCTGGGAAATTTTTATCTAAGAAGTCTTGGGTTTCCCATGTAGCCTCATCTTCCGAATGCTGGTTCCACTGTATCTTATAAAACTTGAGAGTCTTTCTCCGGGTAACCCTGTCCTTTTGATCCAGAACTCGAATGGGATGTTCCGAGTATGTTAAATCTGGTTCCAGGACAACATCAGTCACTTCAACGGTTCGATCGGGAACCCGAAGACACTTCTTCAATTGTGACACGTGGAACACATTATGCACAGCAGACAAGGTTTCGGGTAGTTGGAGTCGGTACGCCACTGGTCCACATTGTTCAAGCACCAGGAATGGACCAATGTATCTGGGTGCAAGCTTCCCTTTAACCCCGAAACGTGATACACCCTTCATTGGTGAAACTTTCAAGTAGACATAATCGTCTACCAGAAAACATAAGGGTTGTCGTCGTTGGTCTGCATAACTCTTTTGTCGAGTCTGAGCTTCCTTCATATTATGAATAATTTTCTGAACCTTTTCTTCGACCTCTTTCACCATATCAGGCCTAAAGAAGTATCTTTCTCCAGGCTCAGACCAATTTAGCGGAGTTCGACACCGACGTCTGTATAAAGCTTCAAAAGGTGCCATCTTGATACTTTCTTGATAACTGTTATTATATGAAAACTCCGCTAGGGGCAAACATTCATCCCATTTTTGCGAGAAGTCCAGAACACATGCCCGTAGCATATCCTCGAGGATTTGATTCACTCTCTCAGTCTGTCCACTGGTTTGAGGATGATAGGCCGAACTGTGGAGCAATTTGGTACCCAAGGATTTATGAAGTTCTTTCCAAAACTTGGATACGAATTGAGGTCCACGATCCGACACTATGGTTTTTGGAATACCATGCAAACTGAGAATACGGCTAATATATAATGCTGCATAAGTGGCTACCGTATATTTGGCCCTGACGGGTAAGAAGTGGGCAATTTTTGTGAGTCGATCAACAATAACCCAAATAGAATCATACCCTTTGGCCGTCCTGGGCAGTCCCACAATAAAGTCCATGCTGATGTCTTCCCATTTCCATGTTGGGATTGGTAAAGATTGTAATGGACCAGCAGTTTTCATGTGTATGGCCTTGACACGTCTGCAAGTGTCACATCTAGCCACATAGCGTGCAATTTCAATCTTCATCTTGGTCCACCAGTAATGTTGCTTTAAATCTTGGTACATCTTAGTGCTTCCAGGATGAATAGAATAACGACTAAGATGTGCTTCATCCAGAATTTGCTGGCGGAGCTCTTCGTTCTTTGGCACTACTATGCGGTCTTTAAACCATATCACGCCTTGATCGTCTTCCTTGAAACACTTGGCTACTCCAGCCCTTATCTTCTCTCGTATGTGCTTCATACCCAGATTATCTTTTTGAGCATCAATTATCTTCTGCAGAATGATTGACTCAAGCCTTAGCTGATTTAGAGTCCCATGCTGGATTATCCCCAGGTTTAGCTTTTCCATTTCTTGACACAAAGTGTTCTCGGAGGTCTTTACCATAAGACAGTGGCAGGAAGTCTTACGACTCAATGCATCTGCCACCACATTGGCTTTGCCTGGGTGATAATGGATCTCCAGTTCATAGTCTTTAATGAGCTCAAGCCATCGTCTTTGCCTCATATTTAATTCTGACTGGGTAAAGATGTACTTCAAACTTTTATGATCTGTATATATGTGACAGATATTTCCCAGCACATAATGACGCCATATTTTCAGGGCATGAACCACCGCAGCTAACTCCAGATCATGAGTTGGATAATGCTCCTCATGTCGGCGCAGCTGCCTTGAAGCATACGCAATTACTCGGCCTTCTTGCATCAGTACACAGCCGAGCCCACTGCCAGATGCATCACAATATACATCAAAAGGCTTAGTGATGTCCGGTTGAGCCAACACCGGAGCAGTGGTTAATAATGTCTTCAATTGTTCAAAGGCTTCATTACACTTAGAAGACCAATTGAACTTAATGTCATTCTTCAACAAACTTGTGATTGGCTTCACAAGCTTAGAAAAATCGGGTATGAATCTGCGATAATACCCAGCCAGTCCAAGAAAACTCCGAACTTGATGAACAATGGTTGGGGGTTTCCACTCCAGAATATCTTTGACCTTGCTAGGATCTACCGCAATTCCTTTAGCTGATAACACGTGCCCTAAAAATTGAATTTCCTCCAGCCAGAACGCACACTTGCTGAACTTGGCATACAGCTGATGTTCCCTCAGGCGCGTCAATACAATCCGTAGATGCTGAGCATGCTCCTCTTCATTTTTAGAGTATATCAGAATATCGTCGATGAAGACCACCACGAACTTGTCTAACTCGGGCATGAACACCGAGTTCATCAAATAGGTGAAGTGGGCAGGAGCATTTGTGAGCCCGAAAGACATTACCAGGTATTCGAACAATCCATACCGCGTAGTAAACGCGGTCTTCGGTATATCCTCGGGCCGAATACGGATTTGATGATAGCCCGACCTGAGAACGATTTTGGAAAATACCCTCGCCCCAGTCAGTTGATCAAATAAAATATCGATCCTTGGAAGGGGGTACTTATTCTTAATGGTGACCTCATTCAGGGGCCGATAGTCCACGCACATGCGCAAGGTTTGATCTTTCTTCTTAACAAAAATGGCGGGACAACCCCATGGGGACGAGCTTGGCCGGATGAATCCCTTATTCAGTAGATCTTGTAATTGAATCTTCAATTCCGCCAACTCATTAGGGGGCATACGGTACGATCTTCGGGAGATGGGAGCCGTACCGGGCTTTAGCTCAATTACGAATTCTACATCTCTTTCAGGGGGGTAGTCCAGGCAAATCTTCCGGAAATACATCTGGAAACTCACATACTACCGGAATGTTCTTGATCTCCGGTACAATGGTTTCAAATATTCTACCAGAAGCTTTGGCTGGATTGGTTTTGGGGAGAGACAAAAGAATTTCTTCTTGATTATAGCTCAACCTGACGGTTCTGAGTTCAGTGTTGAGAATTGCCTTGTGTTGAGTTAACCAATTCATACCCAAAATTACATCTATATCCTGGCCTTTCAGAACAATCATGTTAGCAGGAAAGTTCCGTCCAGCCATTGTTACTGGCACTTCATAGGCCACTTCTCTAGTAAAAATGTGTCCCCCAGGTGAATGAATTTTAAATCCCTCTTTTGATTCATGACATGCAAGGTGATGTTGCTCCACAAATGTCTTGCTAATGAAGGTATGCGAAGCACCAGAATCAAAAAGAATAATTGCAGGGTGACTGGCCACGGGAAACGTACCCATCATCACCGGCTCTCCCTCCGGTGTAGTGGCCACCTGAGTGTAATATACACGCCCCGTCTTCTTGGTATTCCTCCCTACAGCATTTCCCTTGGGCTGAGTAGACTTCCCAGTTCCTTGCTGAGCATTGGATTGATTTTGCTTGGGGTACGGGCAGTCCTTGATAAAATGTCCCGACTTGCCGCAGTTGAAACACCCAGTTGAAGAGCTGGGCAAGGCAGGGAATCGAGTGCCTGGGGCACCCGGCTGATTTGGGGAAGTGGAGGTATTATTGGGGCGAATAATAATGGGCTGTTTAAAAGGGAATACTGGTGGACGAGAAAAAGTTTGGTTTTGGCTAGAAGGCCGGATGACGAACCGTTGCCTCTTTGCCTGGCCCTGATTAGGCCTCTCACCACTGAATCCCTTATTTTTCCCAGAACTTGCACATTTTGTCTCCACAGATAAGGCTGTACTGACAGCCTTTCCATATGTGAGATCAATACATGTGGCCATTTTTCATTGCAACCGGTCATTTAGACCTCTCATAAAACAGTTCTTTTTCTTCAAATCAGTATTCACCTGATCAATGGCATACTGCGACAGGTGATTAAACTTGTTAAGATACTGATTGATAGTGTCTCCTCCTTGTTTTAGTTTCATAAATTCCTCTTGTTTCATATGCAGCACTCCTTCTGGTATGTAGTGCTCGCGGAAGGCTGCTTTAAATTCGTCCCAAGTGGTTTGATGGTTGTCAGGTTGAATAGCCACAAAATTTCCCCACCAAGTACTGGCAGGGCCACGGAGTTGCTGTGCCGCGAACAATGGCTTCTGCGTTTCAGAACAACGAAGAAGACCAAACTTCTGTTCAATGACACGTATCCACTCGTCGGCTTCTAGCGGGTCTTCTGCTTTGGTGAATAGAGGTGGACGAGTTTCGGAGAAGTCCAGATAAGTAGTTTCACGGGGACCTTGCTGAAAACCTCTTCCTGCCTGCTGCTGGAACTGCTGCTGACCCGCCATTTCCCTAAGGAAGCGGGTATTGTCGGCGGTGGCATTCACCAAGGAAGCAATCGCCTCGGCTAGCGTGGGTGGAACCGGAGGTGGATTTGGGGTGACATCCCGACCCCCAGAAGTTCCGGCTGCGTCCTGTCCGCGAGTCCTGGTCGGCATCTGAGGCAAAAACATTTGAATAAACATAATGTGCCAAAGAAAACCTTCCATTTTACATTACTATAAAGAGTAATGATACAGACTCGACACTACATAACAGGATACATTACCCATTTTACAAAAGTTCAACCTATTATACAACAGTACACCCTACAATACACTACTCTACTTTTATCACACCATTAGTCCTGCTTTCCGTTACTTTTGGCGGCCTCATCGTCAGGTGTGGGAGTCCAGACGTCAACCAACCTCAAAGAAGGAGGGGGTTCAAAAAGGTCTAGCTCCCCACCCAGCGCGCGTCCCGCAACGTGAGAGGGTCCGGCTTCTGACTCAGCAGAGTGTACAGGCTCACTAGGGTGTAATTGTGAGTATAACACATGGACTTCCTCATGCAAAGTATTGCAGTAAACCTGCAGGTTGTCGATAGCTGAGCTAAGTTCTTTAATTCGGGCCTGAGCCCTCGCCTCCTTAGCACATGCCAACATACGAGACTGTACTGCCCAGTCAAGTGCTAAGTCCCGATCAGCCAGCTGATCCTGCAGGTGACGGATATCCCTTCTTAGTTCATTGATTCTATCTCCGTCTGCAATCCAAGCATTGGTCCTGTGTTGCAGCGTTGCTTGAAGTCGACTCACTTCGGCTTCCAAGTCTCCTGTAGGATCATTACTTCCGCTGCTACTGCTTTCGTGTCAAGGGGCTAGTTGATGCCGAGGTACTCCAATTGGTCCCGTTGACTTACGTGCCGTTAGCCTTGTGTGTGGCGGCATCTTTCTAAGGGGGAAAATTTATTAGCATAATTCTTAGCATGATGCATGAATAAGTACAGAATCAACCATAGTCGATTCAACCTTCTATACATTGCACTCTTCCTATCTGGTCTTTAAGATAAACCCTTCAGAGTACTTAGGTAAGAAGAGAAAAGAGTTTTTAGGTAAGATTTTCGAAAATCCTTTTGAAGATGCCTTATAATATCTGCAAAGAAGGGCTACGCTCCGATACCAGCTGTGACGGAACCTCCCAAGTAATTAGGCCCACCTACAGTTGTCCTTGTCTAGCAGACATCAGACACCCTGTAGATGTTCCTAAGTCACTTGACAAGCTCGGTATCTTTCCCGACCTTACCAGGAACGTTTCACCCGTCTTGCAGACATTACAGAACATCGAAGATAAAGGAAATGCGGAAGCAAATTACATAAACTTACATTTATTTCAAAAGCAAGCTCGAGTTATTTTATTACAGACCAGACTAAAAGTGAGTGCAGAGTAGTAATATTATACAAACCAAGGGAGGCACAAATATCTCCCGAAAAGCAAAAGATCCTATGTGGAGAACCGAGTCCTCCCGTACTTCAGTCTTGTTTTTCTTCATTGGGTACCACCTTGGTACAGAAGCAACAAAAGTCTGCTACTTCCTCACCTAAAAACAACGAAGGGATAAACCCTGAGTATGGAATTACTCAGCAAGTCTTACCCGACTAAGGAAAAGACTCTCAAGGGTATGCTGGATAAATAGGAATCAAGGAGAGGCTTTACCAAAAATCAACTTATACTTTTGCAGAAGTAGCTTACTAAAGTGAGTCCTTACTTTCAATCTTTTAACGCCATATTAGGTATTAATAGACTCTATTTGCATCTAGTCTAATTTCACATCACATCAAGACAACATCATTTTTATCCATAGTGTTCACATCCTGACTTTAGGTTGCAGGGAAGTGACCAAGTCTTCATAACCGCGAAGGTACGGCGATCCGAATCGATTATACTCAGCTGAGGATCTCCAATCACACGACATATGTAGCACTTAACCCTTGCATATGTCAACCCGCCACCGGGGTTCTTAAGACCGGATCAGGTTCACGCAAACCGAGAGCACAGATACACCACCGTCCAGCCTCTTGCCACGGAGGGTACACGCTACTCTCGCCACCGCTCCACTCCCATTTCGTGTTATCTTATTCCGGCCTTAGTCTGCCCGAGGCAAGGCTTACCCATGATGAGGCATGTGACCAGTTAAAGGGTCCTCGGTCAGCACGCCTACATACGCGTTAATCCTTAACCAACCTGGGTAGAACATCACCTGTTCCTACCCCCAAGTCTCAATTTACGTATTTCCATCCTTAGGATTGTGTCTGTTCCTTAGGATGAAAGAGCATCACAGGGAACTTTGCAGTAAGATCCCATCATTGCTCCAAATGAAAATATTCTTGCAGGTAGAAGCCGTCCTTTCTCGAGTTAAATTAAGGACAACCTCTGTCCACAAGATCTAAGCAAGGCTAAGCATTTTTGTAAATCATAATTTTGATACTTCACAGAAGTATCTATAAAGGTATGGATATCAAGGAAAGCAATGCATCAAAGGGTTTCAAGTAACTCCTATGAACCTAATGCACATTTCACTAGACTTAAATGTGCGAAAAGTATTTGAAAACACAAGGAAAAGGGTTGCATGCACCGGGGCTTGCCTTTGTTATCAGGTGAGTCCTGCTCGGATCCACAAATATCGAAATAAAAGCAGTTGCCTGCTTGAGGATCTGAGGTTGGTGGTATCCCTTCTTCAGAGACTTCTTCTTCTTCTTCGTGCTCTAATATAACCATATACATGCATAAGAATGGATGTCATGGGATGCTCATGAGGATGCAAAGATAATATAAACTTATTATCTAAGTCTTGAGTACAACTTTCCTTCACGGTACTCCGAGAACCTAGGGTTTTCGGAGTCAGTAAAGGAGTTCATGGAGCAGGGGGGGTTGGTTTTGGGTTTAGTGATCAAACAAGGTCCAAATCAACCCAAATTCTACCCAAGGCTTCTAAATATTGGTTTAAGTTCACATAAAAGTTTTGAGCATTTTTGGGATTACCATTTATCTTTTAAAAATCCAGAATTACTTCTTTAAGCTACTTTAAATACCCTAAAATTCCTTATTTAACCTAAAAATCATGAAACTATTTTTATTAAATTCTAGGGAAAATAAGGAACCTAGGAAAATTGGTCTCATATTTTTAGGATTTTTCTATAATTTTCTACAGATTTCTAAAGTTTGCTAGAATTAGAAAAAAGAAAACAATGAACAGACTTGGGCAGAAATCAGCCCAAGTCGGCCCAACAACAGCAGAAAGGCGCCCGCGCCCGCACGCGCTGGCGACTTTGCAAAAATACCCTCGGGGTTCTCATTAACTGGGATCCGGTCTTTCTACTGTTTTCCTGTGTCACTGACGCTCTCCACAGAGGCCCTTGAGGTTTTATTTCTTCGCAGTGGGCGGTCCACGACGGCGACGCGCGCGGAGAGGCTCCGGCGAGGTCCTAGACCGGTCGATTGGGACAAGTACTAGCGCCCAGCTTTGGATTAAACCAAATTCGAGTTCTAAAGACCATTTCCCCCCCCCCCCATCAATTTCATATTTGGTAAGCTCTCGAGCTCTGTTCACGTACACCGCGGACGATGAAGGCAATTGGTACGTGTTCCCGGTGATCTAAAGCTACTCCGTACGAATTGAGGGTTCGTCAAGCATCACAGAGCGTCAAGAGTGCTCGAACAAGTGAGAGTGAGGGATGAACTGACCGGTAAAGGGCTGGCCGCGGCGAACGGATCTTCACGGTGGCGGAGAAAGGATTTGGGGGAAACAAGGAATTCGGGCACACTGGTGATCGATTGCGAGCAATTCTTGGTGGCTGGGTAGCTGATGACCTTGCGGAGTTAGGCACAGGCTCAATTTATAGGGAGGACGGGCGGTGTTGATCAATTTAGTCGAGCCGAGCTGGCGGCGCGGTGAATTCGTGGCTATCGCCGTGGCAAGCTCCTCGTCGACGATGGGACGGGTATAGGGAGTCATGGCGACGCGGTGGAAAGTTAAAGCCACGCGGCGCAAGGCTAGGAGGCGGCGGTCACCGGCGTTCTTATCGATCTCCGCCGTGGTGACGCATGTACGGTGGCCGAACTTGTTTATGGCCGGAGTTATCCACGGCGAGGACATTTACGTGACCCAAAGTGTTATCCAGCCAAGCCGAGCTCAGATCACGGCAACCGCAGCACGAATCGCGGCGGAGGGAGCCATCGGCGGTTAGGACAGCCGCGCTGGCGGTCTGATCCGGTGGGTACTGTACCATCAGGAGCACTTATTCAGAGAACCTGACAGCCAGAGTTGAGGGTCGATTTTCTTCCAAATTTCTGTGGCAACACAAACCAAACTCTGCAGCAAAGTTATAGTTCTACTAACCAGCTACAAGTTTGTCATAGATGCCATGGGCAGATTCATGCTGGATCATAGAGGAATCTTTGCTCAAAGTCTCTGTGGTTACACTGTTTCTTTAAAAATTCAGACTCAGTGACCTGACAGTCCAACTTTGGCTGGGTTTTTCTCCAAATTTCTCATAAGAACTAAGCTCACACTCTTTAGCAAAGTTGTTCTCCTATAATTGGTCTTCAACTTTGATGTGGTGACCTAGGGCAAAAACCCTACACTTTGTAAGTTACAAAGTCCCAAAGTTGAGCCCATTCTCTGATTTTCAGACTTAGAATAAAACTCACATGAGGTCCATTTTGCATTTAAGTCCAAAACTTAGGGTTTGGCTTTCAAATCCACATATTTGTGAACCACTTGGCTTAAAATACTTATTTGGCTTGGTTTTTGCACTTTAGCCCAAAAGTGGGCTAATTTTGCACATAGGCCCCTAGGGTTTAGTTTTAGGGTTTCCCAGGGTTCCAATTAGGGTTTCTGGTATTCTAGGGGTATAAATGTGATTCAACTTTATTCTTGGAGTCATTTTATGACTTTTACCCTAAAGCTTTTAGGTTTTCTCAACTTAGGTTAAGTTTTACCCCTTTAATCACTATTTAGGGTTAAGTCCTTTAACCAGGGTCCTATTTGTAAAACATTAAAACAATACAACTTGTTTGAAATTTTTGCCTAGAGAATGCACTCTAGGTGTGTCAAACATATGCAATGCCAATGGTTATGATGTCATGCTCAAGTTTTAGTTATAGTAACACCAGGGGTGTTACAAAGACCGGGTCTCTTTCAACCCTTTCCCTCTCTCAAACGGTCACCTAGACCAAGTGAGCTTCTCTTCTCAATCAATCAGGACACTAAGTCCCCACAAGGACCACCACACAATTGGTGTCTCTTGCCTTGATTACAATTGAGTTGGGAACAAGAAAGAAAGAAGAAGAAAAGCGATCCAAGGGCAAGAACTCAAAAGAACACAAATGTCGCTCTCTCTAGTCACTATTTGATTGGAATGAACTTTGGACTTGGGAGAGGATTTGATCTCTTGTTTGTGTCTTGGAATGAAGTCTAGAGCTCTTGTATTAAATGTAAATGGCTGAAAACTTGGATGCCATGAAGTGTGGTGGTTGGGGGTATTTATAGCCCCAACCACCAAAGTGGCCGTTGGGGAGGCTGTCTGTCGTATGGCGCACCGGACAGTCCGGTGCGCCAGCCACATCACCCAACTGTTAGGGTTCGACCGTTGGAGCTCTGACAAGTGGGGCCACCGGACAGTCCGGTGGTGCACCGGATAGGTCCTGTTCACTGTTCGGTGCGCCTTCTGGCGCCTGCTCCGACTTCTGCGCGCAGGCGCACACTGTTCACTTTTACTGTTCACTTGCAGACGACCGTTGGCGCGAAGTAGTCGTTACTCTACTGGCACACCGGACAGTCCGATGAATTATAGCGGAGCGACTTCCCCAAATTCTCGAAGGTGGCAAGTTTGAGTTGATCCTCCCTGGTGCACCAGACACTGTCCGGTGGCGCACCGGACAGTCCGGTGTGCCAGACCAGGGCAGCCTTCAGTTGTCTTTTGCTCTTTTTATTTGAACCCTTTCTTGGACTTTATATTGGTTTATGTTGACCTTTGGCACCTGTAGAAGTCATAATCTAGAGCAAACTAGTTAGTCTAATAATTTGTGTTTGGCAATTCAACCACCAAAATTCATATGGAAAAGGTTTGACCCTATTTCCCTTTCAATCTCCCCCTTTATGGTGAATGATGCCAACACAAACCAAAGCAAATATAAAAGTGCAGAATTGAACTAGTATGCATAAAGGTAAGTGCAAAGGTTGCTTGGAGTGAAACCAATATATTATTTCTAGTAGATATTCTTCTTATTTAAAATTTTGGACCACTATTGCACCACGAGTTTTGTTTTTGCAAATCTTTGTAAAATTCTTTCTCAAAAACCTTTTGCAAATAGTCAAAGGTACATGAATAAGATTGAAAGAAGCATTTTTAAGATTTGAAATTTTCTCCCTCTGTTTCAAATGCTTTTCCTTTGACTTAAACAAAACTCCCCCTCAAAGAAATTCTCCTCTTAGTGTTCAAGAGGGTTTTACAAGTTTTTGAAGATACTAGAACTTTCTCCCCCTTTTGAACACAATAAGGTACCAATTTTAAGAAAACTTCATTTTTAAAATTCGGTGGTGGTGCGGTCCTTTTGCTTTGGGCTCATACTTTCTCCCCCTTTGGCATGAATCGCCAAAAACGGATACTTGCGAGTGAAATATAAGCCCTTTGTACTTTCTCTCCAATGGCAAACAAATAGATATGAGTGAAGATTATACCAAAGTGGAGAGCAATGCGGAATACCGGCAAATATCGATGGAGTTGAGTGGAAGCGCCTTCTTTGCCAAACACTCCATTTCCCTTTCAATTCTATGACTAAGCATAATAATACACTTAAAAAGACATTAGTTATAGACATAAAAGAGATATGATCAAAGGTATATAAATGAGCTATGTGTGCAAAGAATCAATCAAAATTCCTAGAATCAAGAATATTTAGCTCATTCCTAAGTTTGGTAAAGGTTTTCTCATCTAAAGGCTTGGTAAAGATATCGGTCAATTTAGTGTTTATATAGGCTATCTCGATATCCCCCTTTTGTTGGTGATCTCTCAAAAAGTGATACCGAATGGCTATGTGCTTAGTGCGGCTGTGTTCAACGGGATTATCCGCCATGCGGATTGCACTCTCATTATCTCATAGGAGAGGGACTTTGCTAAATTTGTAGCCATAGTCCCTAAGGGTTTGCCTCATCCAAAGTAATTGCGTGCAACAATGGCCTGCGGCAATGTACTCGGCTTCGGCGGTAGAAAGAGCGACTAAGTTTTGTTTCTTTGAAGCCCAAGACACCAGGGATCTTCCCAGAAACTGACAAGTCCCTGATGTGCTCTTCCTATCAATCTTACACCCTGCCCAATCAGCACCGGAATATCCTAATAAATCAAAATAGGATCCCTTGGGGTACCAAAGACCAAACTTAGGTGTATGAACTAAATATCTCAAGATTCGCTTCACCGCCCTAAGGTAAACTTCCTTAGGATCGGCTTGAAATCTTGCACACATGCATACAGAAAGCATAATGTCCGGTCGAGATGCACATAAATAGAGTAAAGATCCTATCATCGACCGGTATACATTTTGATCTACGGATTTACCTCCCGTGTCGAGGTCGAGATGCCCATTGGTTCCCATGGGTGTCTTGATGGGCTTGGCATCCTTCATTCCAAACTTGGTGAGTATATCTTGAATGTACTTCGTTTGGCTGATGAAGGTGCCCTCTTGAAGTTGCTTGACTTGGAATCGTAGAAAATACTTCAACTCCCCCATCATAGACATCTTGAATTTTTGTATCATGATCCTACTAAACTCTTCACAAATAGATTTGTTAGTAGACCCAAATATGATATCATCAACATAAATTTGGCATACAAATGAATCATTTTCAATGGTTTTAGTGAATAGAGTAGGATCGACTTTACCGACTTTGAAGCCATTAGTGATAAGAAAATCTCTTAGGCATTCATACCATGCTCTTGGGGCTTGCTTGAGCCCATAAAGCGCCTTAGAGAGTTTGTAGACATGGTTAGGATACTCACTAACTTCAAAGCCGGGAGGTTGCTCAACATAGACCTCTTCCTTGATTGGTCCATTGAGGAAGGCACTCTTCACATCCTTTTGATAAAGCTTAAAGCCATGGTAAGTAGCATAGGCAAGTAATATACGAATTGACTCAAGCCTAGCTACGGGTGCATAGGTTTCACCAAAATCCAAACCTTCGACTTGTGAATACCCCTTGGCGAAAAGTCGTGCCTTGTTCCTTGTCACCACACCATACTCATCTTGCTTGTTGCGGAAGACCCATTTGGTTCCTACAACATTTTGGTTAGGACGTGGAACTAAATGCCATACCTCATTTCTCGTGAAGTTGTTGAGCTCCTCTTGCATTGCCAGCACCCAATCCGAATCTTGAGTGCTTCCTCTACCCTGTGTGGCTCAATAGAGGAAACAAAAGAGTAATGTTCACAAAAATGAGCAACACGAGATCGAGTAGTTACCCCCTTATGAATGTCGCCGAGGATGGTGTTCACGGGGTGATCTCGTTGGATTGCTTGGTGGACTCTTGGGTGTGGCGGTCTTGGATCTTGTTTATCTTCCTTGTCTTGATCATTTTCATCTCCCCCTTGATCATTGCCCTCGTCTTGAGGTGGCTCATCTTCTTTATCTTCATTTTCATCCTCTTGAGCTTGATCCTCATCTTGGGTTAGTGGGGATGCTTGTGTGGAAGATGATTGTTGATCTTGTGCTTGTGGAGGCTCTTTGGATTCCTTAGGACACACATCCCCAATGGACATGTTCCTTAGTGCGATGCACAGAGCCTCTTCATCATCTAGCTCATCAAGATCAACTTGCTCTACTTGAGAGCTGTTAGTCTCATCAAACACAATGTCACATGAGACTTCAACTAGTCCAGTGGACTTGTTAAAGACTCTATATGTCCTTGTGTTTGAGTCATAACCAAGTAAAAAGCCTTCTACAGCCTTAGGAGCAAATTTAGACTTTCTACCTCTTTTAATAAGAATAAAGCATTTGCTACCAAATACTCTAAAATATGAAACATTGGGCTTTTTACCGGTGAGGAGTTCATATGATGTCTTCTTGAGGATTCGGTGAAGATATAACCGGTTGATGGCATAGAAAGCGGTGTTGACCGCCTCGGCCCAAAACCGATATGAAGTCTTGTACTCATCAAGCATGGTCCTCGCCATGTCCAATAGAGTTCTATTCTTCCACTCCACTACACCATTTTGTTGTGGCGTGTAGGGAGAAGAGAACTCATGCTTGATGCCCTCCTCCTCAAGGAAGCCTTCAATTTGAGAGTTCTTGAACTCCGTCCCGTTGTCGCTTCTTATTTTCTTGATCCTCAAGCCGAACTCATTTTGAGCCCGTCTCAAGAATCCCTTCAAAGTCTCTTGGGTTTGAGATTTTTCCTGCAAAAAGAATACCCAAGTGAAGCGAGAATAATCATCCATAATAACTAGACAGTACTTACTCCCGCCGATGCTTATGTAAGCTATCGGGCCGAATAAATCCATGTGGAGTAGCTCCAGTGGCCTGTCAGTCGTCATGATGTTCTTGTGTGGATGATGAACACCAACCTGCTTTCCTGCTTGGCATGCGCTATAAATCCTGTCTTTCTCAAAGTGAACATTTGTTAGTCCCAAAATGTGTTCTCCCTTTAGAAGCTTATAAAGATTCTTCATCCCAACGTGGGCTAGTCAGCGATGCCAGAGCCAACCCATGTTAGTCTTAGCAATTAAGCAAGTGTCGAGTTCAGCTCTATTAAAATCAACTAAGTATAGCTGACCCTCTAATACTCCCTTAAAAGCTATTGAATCATCACTTCTTCTAAAGACAGTAACACCTACATCCGTAAAAAGACAATTGTAGCCCATTTTGCATAATTGAGCAACAGAAAGCAAGTTGTAATCTAAATAATCTACAAGAAAAACATTGGAAATAGAATGGTCAGGTGATATAGCAATTTTACCCAATCCTTTGACCAAACCTTGATTTCCATCCCCGAATGTGATAGCTCTTTGGGGATCTTGGTTTTTCTCGTAGGAGGAGAACATTCTTTTATCCCCAGTCATGTGGTTTGTGCACCCACTATCGATGATCCAACTTGAGCCTCCGGATGCATAAACCTACAAAACAAAATTAGGCCTTGTTCTTAGGTACCCAAACGGTCATGGGTCTCTTGCCTTGATTACAATTGAGTTGGGAACAAGAAAGAAAGAAAAAGAAAAGCGTTCCAAGCGCAAGAACTCAAAAGAACACAAATGTCGCTCTCTCTAGTCACTATTTGATTGGAATGAACTTTGGACTTGGGAGAGGATTTGATCTCTTGTTTGTGTCTTGGAATGAAGTCTAGAGCTCTTGTATTGAATGCAAATGGCTGAAAACTTGGATGCCATGAAGTGTGGTGGTTGGGGGTATTTATAGCCCCAACCACCAAAGTGGCCGTTGGGGAGGCTGTCTGTCGTATGGCGCACCGGACAGTCCGGTGCGCCACCGGACACTGTTCGATGCGCTAGCCACGTCATCCAACCGTTAGGGTTCGACCGTTGGAGCTCTGACAAGTGGGGCCACCGGACAGTCCGGTGGTGCACCGGACAGGTCCTGTTCACTGTCCAGTGCGCCTTCTGGCACCTGCTCTGACTTCTGCGCGCGTGCAGGCGCGCACTGTTCACTTTTACTGTTCACTTGCAGACGACCGTTGGCGTGAAGTAGTCGTTGCTCTGCTGGCACAACGGACAGTCCGGTGTTACACCGGACAGTCCGGTGAATTATAGCGGAGCGGCTTCCCCAAATTCCCGAAGCTGGCAAGTTTGAGTTGATCCTCCTTGGTGCACCAGACCAGGGCAGCCTTCGGTTGTCTTTTGCTCTTTTTATTTGAACCCTTTCTTGGACTTTATATTGGTTTGTGTTGAACCTTTGGCACCTGTAGAACTCATAATCTAGAGCAAACTAGTTAGTCCAATAATTTGTGTTTGGCAATTCAACCACCAAAATTCATATGGAAAAGGTTTTACCCTATTTCCCTTTCACACTTGCCTATTTTCATGTTGTGGCGTCCCAATGGACGAGGGTTGCACTCAACCCCTTTCAAGTGATCCAAAGATCAACTTGAATACCACGGTTTTCTTCCTTATAGTTTTTCTCCCATTTGCGAGGAATCTACACAGATTGGAGTCTCTTGCCCTTACAATAGAGATCACAAAGAAGGCACAAGAGTAAGGTTAGGAGAGCAACATACACAAGACTCGAATACGCAACACAACCACGCACACAAGTCACAACTTGAGCTTAAAACACAACACACGGAGTTTGCAACTCAAATGGAGCTCAAATTGCTAACACAATGAAGCGAATGTGCGGGAGCAGAGTCTGGATGCTTTAGAATACTCAAAGAATGCTTGGTTTTCTCCTCCATACGTCTAGGGGGTCCCTTTTATAGCCCCAAGGCAGCTAGGAGCCGTTGGGCACAATCTTGGAAGGCAATTCCTGCCTTCTGTCGAGTGGTGCACCAGACAGTCCGGTGCACCACCAGACAGCCACTGTTCATGTCTGGTGCGCGATTTCTTTCCATATGGAGTGCAGCCGACCGTTGGTCCTCGAGATCGGTTGGCGCACCGGACATTGTCCGGTGCACACCGAACAGTTCGGTGTGCCCAACCGACTGTTGGCGCGACCACGTGTCGTGCGAAGATTGCGCGGCCGACCATTGGCGCTGGCGACCGTTGGCTCACTAGACAGTCTGGTGCATCACTGGACAGTCCGGTGAATTATAGCCACGTCGCCCTGAACCTTTTCCCGAGAGCGACGAGTTCGCCGTGGATGACTCACGGGACAGTCCGGTGAATTATAGCCATATACCGCCGTCAACTCCCGAGAGTGGCCTTTTCACCGGAGACCAGTCTGGCGCACCGGACAGTCCAGTGTGCCAGACCGAGCTGAAAAATAGCTGTAAGAAGTTATTTGTAAAAAGATGTCATATAGTATAATATATATATATATAATATACTAACATCTAACATTTCGAAAGCTATGAAATGTTAAATTTCAAACCTAATAGACTAGTTCGTATTCTAATACCTCCAAATTAAAAAGATCCAAACGGCCATAAATAGTTCGGCGCACCTAGCACTCATATAATCGGAATCCTAAAAGTTGCTACTTTTGTTTTCTGTGGTCGTTGTGCTTAGAGACTGGGAATGTGTCCCCACCTTCGTTTACCCTCGTGTGCTCTAACTTGTTTAATTTGCATTTTCTAAACAAATTCTCGTGACGGTTGAGATCAATATGTTTTTGCTGCAACCATATAATACTGTAGTACTACTTTTAAATTGCTTTTGACCTTTACATCGATGGATCTTTACTGTATTGTTCGTCTAGAACAGAGATCATTCGGCCATAATAATTCTGCAGGTTCTCCATGTTTAACCTCATTCTTCCGTGCCTCTGGTCTCTATACTTAGAATATGTCTCGTGTCCCTGATATCTTTTTAAACCTTTCTGTTCCCTTCATCTCAAAATAAGTGTTAAGTACAGTTACGATACTCGTGTTGGACAAACTTTCTTAAATTTAATTAAATTTATAAAAAGTACTAGCAATATTTTTATCCCTTAATAAGTTTATTGTAAAAATTAGATCTAGTGAGCTATCTAATGATTATACTATAAATCTTAATGTTATGCTTATATATTTTATCAAATGTAAAAATATTTGACTATTTGTAGCAAGAGAATGATGATAGGAGAAACAGGATTCTGGCAAGGACTGTACTGTGTATGATTGCTAATCTTTTGTGGTTGAAAGAGAAATGTGCCCTTCGGTAATTTTTATAAGTATTTTGGTGATTGCATGTCCAATACATATTAATTGGATCCTATGTGCTAAATGTGCGAAAAGTGAAGATCAAAAGTACAAGGTATGTTTCTAGACTTAGTATATTATTTTGTATACTAATGTGTTTATCTAAATGCTAGAAACAGGGCCAAGAGAAGAAGAAATGCAATAAAAGGACTTGGCTGTGTGCAGCCAAACTCCAGCTCGGCCTGGCACACCGGACTGTCCGGTGGTGCACCGGACAGTGTCCGGTGCGCCAGACTGGTCAACGGTGAAATGGCCGCTCTCGGGAATCCACGGAATTGTACGACTATAATTCACCGGACTGTCCGGTGGTGCACCGGACCATCCGGTGAGTCATCCGCGGCGAACTCGTCGTTCTCGGGAAAAGGAACAAGGTGACGTGGCTATAATTCACCGGACTGTCCGGTGGTGCACCGAACTGTCCGGTGAGCTAACAACGCCCACGCCAACGGTCGTCCGCGCGATCAACGCGTGACACGTGGCTGCTTCAACGATCGGCTGGATGCACCGGACAGTGTCCGGTGCGCAAACCGGCACCTAGGAGCAACGGTCGACTATGCCCGATTTAGAAGAAAATCGCGCAACGGACATGCTACAGTGGCTGTCCGGTGCGCCACTCGACAGAAGGCAAGGATAGCCTTCCATGTTGATCTCCAACGGCTCCTAGCTGCCTTGGAGCTATAAAAGGGACCCCTAGGCGCATAGAGCAGGACATCAAGCAGTCTCTAAGAATACTAAGACATCCAGACTCTGCTCCAACGCTTTTGATTCATCGTGTTAGTGATTTGAGCTTCATTCGAGTTGTGAACTCCCTGTGTTGTCCTTTGAACTCAAGTCTTCACTTGTGTGCGTGGTTGTGCTGCGTATTTGAGTCTTGTATGTGATGCTCTCCTAACCTAACTCTTGTGCTTTCTTTGTGATCTATATTGTAAGGGCGAGAGGCTCCAACTTGTGGAGATTCCTCGCAAACGGGAGAATACTCAAAAGAGAAAAGACCGTGGTATTCAAGTGGATCATTGGATCACTTGAAAGGGATTGAGTGCAACCCTCGTCCATTAGGACGCCACAACGTGGAAGTAGGTAAGTGTTACTTGGCCAAACCACGGGATAAAAATCGCGTATTTCTTGTAATTGCTTTGTTCGCACGACATTTGATTTCACTAACACCTTAATAATCAAGTTTGTGGCTATTTAGTATTTGATTTTACAGGATCACCTATTCAACCCCCCTCTAGGTGCTCTCAGTGGTTAGCGTTAGAAATTTAGGTATTATCAGTTTTAATTTAATCTAGAAAAACAGTGTGATACAATTGATGATGTATGTGCAACTGTGTATCACTACATGTTTTGAGGCCTACATTTAGGTATGTATAAATCGGTGAGATATACTCGCGTACACGAACTTACATTGCTGCCACACTGCGTGATACAAAGGCACATGATAGAGTTGTCGCCGATCCCCCGAGACATAAGTTACCTATCACCAATCTAGATAGCTTATCAGTTTTAATTTAATCTAGAAAAACAGTGTGATACAATTGATGATGTATGTGCAACTGTGTATCACTACATGTTTTGAGGCCTACATTTAGGTATGTATAAATCGGTGAGATATACTCTCGTACACGAACTTACATTGCTGCCACACTGCGTGATACAAAGGCACATGATAGAGTCGCCGCCGATCCCCCGAGACATAAGTTACCTATCACCAATCTAGATAGCTCATAGCTCTTGTATTCAATATGTCTAGGTAACACGTAGGACAACATGTACTAGCAAACTAACAAGGTTGTAGGTAAGAATTTAAACTTTACATGGAGAGATGATGACTTGATCATCCGTTGATTCCATCATGGTCAGGTATATATTAGTCAATCAAACCACTAGCATTTTTTACTGTCACTGGCGATTTCAGAAAATAAGCCTCATTAATTAAATAATACATTCATTTTACTAGATATGTACTAGTTTAATTAATTAATTTGGTCATATTTGTTACTCATATAATAGAATAAAATAGAGAGATTAATTTTATTGTCACACCTTTATAAGTTAGAAAATATGATTTGTAAGCGCAAGAAAAAAAACCTCAATCTATGTTTCGCTCTAGGGCTTAAAAACATATGTACGGGCCTGCTAGCCATAAGAACCATCGCGACAGGAGAAGCTAGAATCGATACAGAGCGAGAAACGAAATAGGTTAACAGTGTCAAGTCGTTGAACGACGTCAAACCATCTAAGCAAGCAGCACACATACGAGACGAGGATAAGGCCCCTCTTTCACCAGCCGCCCCGCAAACCCCCCACACCAACCCAGCCAAACAGACAGACGGCGGGTATATATCCGGCCTTCACCCATCCCGTTCCCGCATCTCGTTGCCTTCGAATTCTCCGAGCTCCTCTCCAGCAGGGTGCTTCTCTTCCCCGGAGTTCCCGATCGAGAGTTCGAGATGAAGGTGTAAGGCTGTCTCGAGCGAGCAACGTCTCCTAAATTTGATCCCTAAAAGAATATTCTTTGTCCTTTACAACACTCTCTAAAAGATTCTGTACTCTATATCTTCTTCATCTCCAGTAATATCCCCTAAATTTCATCCTCTATATCAACAATGTACTAGATTTGACATTCTATATTATTTTTTACTACTCGTCACCACGTGAGCGTACAGACACAAAAAGGTGTACAGTGTATAGAGCACCCTCTACAGATAGCGGACGCATGCCATCCTCTAAATTTTAGAGGACGCTTTAGAGTTTCTTGCTGGAGGGATAAAGGACCTGACCATCCCCTACATTTAGAGTACAGGACCCTTTACAGTCTCCTGCTGGAGACAGCCTAAGAATCTATACTGCATAGGATCGATTCCTAAATCCCTAGAATACCAATCCGTAACTAAAAGTAAAAACTGATGAGTAGATCTGATCTACTGAGATGAATGGGGAAACACACCTTGTTGTTGCTATCTTTATACCGTTGCCCTGTAGAGAAGCAGCAGGTATCGGGATCCGAGCCGCTGTAGGTTGTCGCGTTTCCAGACACTCCGACGTCTAGGTGATGGGCCTCTGAGGACTAAGGTTTTAGGTCGAGGTACTAGCGTTAGTCTTTCCTGCGACCCCTTAGTCCTATATTTATAGCGTCGTGTGTCTGGGGCTCCAACCGAGATTAGCGTGGGCCCTCCCGATCAAGGGCCCGATTAAAGAGACGATAGTTTGGTTAAGCCCAATCCGGCCTCTATTGACCAGCTGTAGAAGACACACCCAACAATCTCCCCTTTGTTCTCTACATTCCTTATTCTCAACTTTCCTGGATTCCATCCCTTGACACGTTTACAGATAGAGACCAATGTGTGACGATGATCGATTAAGTATCACCACACTCATTGACTACAACATGCTCGTCTGCTTCAGAATGAAAAAGAGACTTTATTTGGTTGCAATCTGTAGCCCTTTTGATTCAAGATCACAGGCACTCCCTTAAACCCATGTCGGCGACGTGCTGTCTTAACACGTTGGGTGGAAGACCTTTTTGTGAGCGGATCCGCTAGCATCTGCTATCTTCTGTTATGCTCATCTTTTATGGTTTGATTATGAATCTACTTCTTAACAACATAACACTAAAAGTCAATGAACTTGGCAGCGCCACATGACTTGTTGTTATAGGAGTACGGTACCGCTGGCTCATTATCGCAGTAAATTCTTAGTGGTCGTTCTATGCTATCAACCACTCTTAATCCGGGTACGAATTTCTTTATCTTTATTGCTTGCCCATTTGCCTCGTGCATGCTACAAACTCAGCGTGCATTGTCGATGATGCTCTCGCTGTCTGTTTGCAACTTTTATAAGAAATAACTCCCCAGAGAGTGTAAATTCATACCTCGAAGCAGGGAACTAGATCTTCTATTTGTTAGCATGAGACCATTTTAGCACCTTGGAGGTACATTAGAGCCTTCTTAACTGCTTAATAGTGTTCTATACCTAGGTTGATCTGATATCTCCCAAGCATCTCGGTAGTAAATTCTAAGTCGAGGCAAATATATATTTGAGCATACATAATGCTTCTAATAGTAGAAGTATATGGTACTGACTTCATCTGATCTTTCTGACACTGAATCTGGGGACACTGATGATTCCCAAACTTATCACTCTTGACTATTGGCGCAAGCGTGGCCTTACACTTATGCATACTGTACTTCTTTAATACTTTTCTATGTATGACTTCTGTGGAAGTTCTAATACTCCATTATGTCTATCTCTATGAAATTCTATTTTAAAACATAAGAGGCTTCTCCTATGTCTTTTATATCGAAGTTCGAGGAACGAAAACTTCTGTTTCCGCCAATAAATCTTTATAACTACTAGCTAAAAAATATGTCATCGACATACAGAACAAGGAAGATATACTTTCTTTTTCCTTTGACTTCGCATAAATGCAATTGTCTTCCTCGTTATCCTCGAAACCAAACTTTCTGATAGTCTGATCAGACTTGATGTACCACTGTCTAGAGGAATGCTTTAATCCATAAATGGACCTCCTTAAGTGACATCTCTTGTTTTTCTTTTACTGCTCACAACAAAATCTTTTGGTTGTGCCATGAACACGTTTTTCTGTTAACTCTCTATTTAGTGATGTTGTCATTACATCCATCTGATGGAGCTCTAGATCAAAATGAGCCACTAATGCCATAATGATCTGAAATGAATCTTTTGTTAGGACAAGTGAGAAGGTTTCATGGTAGTCAATGCTTTCTCACTGTGTGAACGCCTTGGCCACATGTCCTTGTATCTTTCTATATTTCCTTTTGAGTCACGCTTGGTCTTCTAGACCCACTAATTTGCGCTTCTCATAGCTGTTTCATATGTAGTGGGATCACCTTCTGCATCAATGTCCTCACACATATAAATCTCATCGCTTTCTATGTCTACACTTGTGTAAACTCCGTAATCATTAGGAATCGCAGATCGTCTAGACCTTTGAGACCTTCATAAACTTGTTTCTAGTTCTGGTTCGTTCTGGGGCTCCTGTATTGGTGCATCACTTGGCACAACACTACTACTGTCATGTGAACTCTCCTGTTCAACCGACTCAGAAGAGCCAGATTGTGCAGAAGGTGAAGTGACTTGCTCTGTAGTAGTTGCACTTGGTGATGCAATATTTGCAGCAGGGGTTTCACCTCGAGTCGTTACAACCGTTGGTGGAACCACAGCGGGTATCGAGAAGTATGGTTCTTCAACCATCGGAATCAGGACATATGTCCTCTTTTCCTGAAGGTCAACCTCTCTAAGTACCTTACTCCCCTTGATCATGTCATCTTCTAGGAAAATGGCATGTGTGGTTTCTATAAACTTGGTTTATCTGCCTGGGCAGTAGAATCTGTAACCCTTCGATTTCTTAGGGTAGCCAATAAAATGGCAGCTAGTGGTTCTCTCATCTAGCTTTTCCTGTCCAGGATTAAATATTCTAGCTTTTGCTGGACAACCCCATATATGGAAGTAGTTGAGCGTGGGTTTTCTGCCAGTCCACAACTCATATGAAGTTCTAGCCACTGGTTTACTAGGAACTCTGTTGAGTATATGCATAGCAGTTTTTAAAGCCTCCATCCATAGACCCAATGGCAGGTTAGAGTCACTTAGCATACTCCTTACCATATCCATTAGCGTTCTGTTACGCCTTTCGGCAACCCCATTCTGTTGTGGTTCGTCAGGTGTTGAATACTGAGCAACAATACTGTTTTCACTTAGAAACCTCGTGAAAGGATCCTGGGACCTGTCCATACTCAGTATGGTGCCCACAGTACTCCCCCCATACAATTTGATATGACAATCTTTGTGTTCAAATCATGTTGTTTTTCTACCTCAGCCTTGAACTGTTTAAACTTGTTCTGTCTCTTAAAAAAGGTAAATATAATCTTAGCAAGAGTAGTCATCTGTGAAGGTTATGAACAAGTCGAAACCCATCTACTGTCCTAACTGGAAAAGGACCACCGATATATATATATGAATAATTTCTAACACTCTCGTACTATGCTTGCAATCTCTGCATTGCTCTAAGTCTGTGAAGTCTAGGTGATGGAGAATCCATCCCTTAACGAAACGTCCTTTTCTCCCCCTCGAAATATGGCCCAAACGATAGTGCCATAATTTTGACGAGGTTTCTCCGTCACATTGTTTTCTTACTCCTGCCAATGTTGGCTGGTTTGTTTTCTGGTGTATCTAGCACCACTATGCGAAGATAAATAAAGCATATCTCGTTAGATGGCGAGACCAACATCTTTATTATCAAAAACTGAGTAACACACAGTCTCTGTCACCGAAGTGATAGTGGATGTGCTAATTGTCTAATCACGAAACTGAAGTTAAGTGTCTGCTTGCTTTCCATTAACCACTGTAACTGTTTTCAGCCCTCTAGTAGCCTTAGGTTTGTACGGAATTGCATTCTGTAGCATCTATTGTAGGAGTTCTGGGCACTTTCTATTGTAATGCCCTGTCTTCTTACAGTAGAGGCATGTCTCAGGGGGTCTGAGAAACTGTCTGATTGTTACATGTAGAAAACATCGTGATCATGTTTGATCTTATTCTTGAACCTTTCTTAGAGGTCTTGTTCTATTTGAGGATTCTTAGTTCGGGAAAATTGATAGAATCACTTATTTGACTTATCAACCTTTCCTCCTTCTAGACACACTATGTCGTGAGTTGATGTATATAGCACTTATCCATTTAGACATGTGTTTTACTGATCATGAAATGTCTCATATTCTGGAATAGCACCCTCAATAGGATCCTGGATGAGACTTATTGTGATCAAGTACATTACACTTGGATCTTTTGCATTTGACCTTATAGATGCTGTACTGCGCTATCTTAAGGTCATCCTAAGGCGAGCCTACTGTAGGCTTACTGGGTTTCTCAAACCCCAGTGAGGAATCTATTTCATGGTCAGGTATATATTAGTCAATCAAACCACTAGCATTTTTTACTGTCACTGGCGATTTCATAAAATAAGCCTCATTAATTAAATAATACATTCATTTTACTAGGTATGTACTAGTTTAATTAATTAATTTGGTCATATTTATTACTCATATAATAGAATAAAATAGAGAGATTAATTTTATTGTCACACCTTTATAAGTTAGAAAATATGATTTGTAAGCGCAAGAAAAAAAAAACCTCAATCTATGTTTCGCTCCAGGGCTTAAAAAACATATGTACGGGCCTGCTAGCCATAAGAACCATCGCGACAGAAGCTAGAATCGATACAGAGCGAGAAACGGAATAGGTTAGCAGTGTCAAGTCGTTGAACGGCGTCAAACCATCTAATAAGCAAGCAGCACACAGACGAGACGAGGATAGGCTATCCGCACTCATGGAACCCTAAATTTCTACTCTAAAAAGAATATTTCATCCTGGTCAGCGAAATTCTCTACTCTATCTCACAATCTTCCGCAGTCATATTCACCTTAAATCTCTACCCTATACCAACTCCCACATATTCTATTACTTATTTTCGTCTCTCTCCTACCCGGTCTCCGGCCACGTCCGCCTCACGCCCTGCCTCCAGTTCCACTTTTTCGTATCCAGTTAAACGCTAGGAATAGCGTTTCTCTCTCCTACCCCTATTTTGCAGTCGCCACAGGAGACGCCGCTGCAGCTGATTTTCCACCTCGCTACGCCAAAAGTGCCCCCCGTGGTAGTGGCGTTCCATTTGCCGTAGCCGACTGCGGCTAGCCTCCTCTTTCACCAGCCGCCCCGCAAACCAAACCACCACACCAACCCGGCCAAACAGAGACGGGTATATATCCGGCCTTCACCCATCCCGTTCCCGCATCTCTCGTTGCCTTCGAATTCTCCGAGCTCCTCTCCAGCAGGGTGCTTCTCGTCCCCGGAGTTCCCGATCGAGAGTTCGAGATGGAGGCGCAGCCAGTCGGAGGAGTTTTCCTAATCGCCCCGACTGATGCCGCTGGAGAAGCGCCGGCCAGCTCCAGACCGAGAACTTCGCTCTCCATCCTCTTACACGTACTCTGCATCAGCTTCGGCATCGCCCCGACTGATGCCGCTGGAGAAGCGCCGGCCGGCTCCGCACCGAGAACTTCGCTCTCCATCCTCTTCCTCGTACTCTGCATCAGCTTCGGCATGCTGCTCCATACGGAGCAGCTTGCTGCCGCCGCCGCCGCTAAACATCTGTGCCCGGTCGTAGCCTTCGCCTTCTTCGTCACGGTGTTCTTCAACCTGGCCATCTTCTCGCTCAGCTTCCTGGTCGCGCGCGGGCGAGCTGCAGGGGCACCACGGCTACTGTTCCGCCCAACCGCGAGAGCCGGAGCAGCGCCTGCTGTATTTTCTGAATCGAAATCTCCACTTACCCCTTTCATCGGACTCTGCCTCGCCATGGGAGCGGCGCTGCACGCCGAATCGCTCGCCGCCGCCGCCGCCGCCGAGTACCAAATCGGTCCGGCCGTCGTCGTATGTGTTGTGCTCCCCGCCGTCGTGCTCTTCCACTTGGCGGTCCTTTCCATTCATAAGACCCTGGCGAGCCAACGGGCCGATGACGAGCCCAAACAGCTGCCGCGCTCGCGAGGACTCCTTCTGCTCCCGTTCGTTGCCCTCGCGCTCGCCATCTCCGCGGCCGATGTCGCGACAGATCTCCCTCAGGACGCCACCGTTTGGGCCGCCCTGGCCCTCGCCATCTCATTCAATATCGCTATTGGCTCGCTGTACTGCTTCATCATCGGTGGACCTCCGCTGCCTACTGCCGTCACCGTGGAACCTTAATGGCATGTTTGAGAGCAAGGAGTTTCAGGTCTTGTTCGTTTATACGGGGATCAAGATGATTAAGAAAGATTAAATCTTTTTCTATGCAATTTTGATTAGGAAGTGATTCAATCTAAGAGGCTAAAAATTGCTATTCAAACTATTCAAAATTAAATAGCAAAAGAATTTTAGCTCCTTCAGTTATCTCTAATTCTCTTGCTCTCAAACAAGCCTTAAATTAGCTAGCTGGTGCTACCGTTTCCTATATCATTGCCGTTGGTACACTATGATAGTATTGTTCATGATCCTTAGTTGTGGGAGTGCATCTGGAGCCATTGCAACTCGCAGTTGAATTGGGTGCGTATGGATTACAACTTGTTCGTTATGGGGGTGCATCAGGGTAATATATGTCTTGTCTTTGTACATTGTACTCTATAGTGCCATTTTGCAATTGAGGGTAATATATGTCTTATTTTCAGTTAATTGATCAGCTGAAAATGTAACTGAAATGAATACTTTGCGCCATACAGAGAAAAAGCTTCAGCTTTGTACTTGTGACCAAATCTTATGTCTCACTTAAAACCAGTGTATAGTAGTAGTACGAGTACAATACGCCTGCCCTAGCTGGCAAAAAACGAGTTACCTCGTTAATGCAAAACATGCTACTGAAAATTGATTAGTAAAGAGTCCTAAAGCAAAAGCAATCATTATGTGATATTACACTTAAGTACACTTAAGAGACGGAGGACATTCCTTATTCAGAAAAGTCAAATGGTCGATCTCTATATTCACTTGATAATTTCTATTGAACTCCGTGCTCCACTGAACGAGCTGGTCATACCTTTTATTATTTAAAAAAAAATCTTACTGCACTCGAACTTGCTTTTATAATTCATTGGGCATGTTTCATGCGTGAACCGGTAACCTGGAAGTAACAGAACATTCCTTTTCGGTGCATGTAATGTAAAACATGGACTACTGGCTATAATTTGTTATGTTATTCTAAAGTAAGTGATCATCACCTGAGTTAACAAAATAGTGTATGTGTATATATATATATATATATATATATATATATACACACCTCTTCTTTTTTTTATTTATAAAGATCCTCATACATCATATCATTTGCCACAGTTACAACTCATTTTAGGGTTTTCTTTGCAAATGTTGCTATTATTAGGTGAAAAAAAGAACAGGACACAAGCAACTTTGTGCAGCCTTTTGAGTTTTGACCAGACCCTTTGTTTGAGCGAAAAAAAAACTTGCAAATACATGAGCAACAGGTTTGAGGAGAAAGAGTTCTGATTACCATTTTCTACGGTTGCTACTGTTGGTCTGTTGCATGGTATAGTTTTCCTGAATGAGCATTCTATAGGTACTAAAACAACCACAGATTATTTTATTTCGAAGCGGTACTCTGCACACTTCTGGACAGTAATAAACTTGAAACTGCACCTAATTCGTGACATCCGGAGAAGTTCTAGAGTTGCTGGGAGAAGCTTCGGGCTTGCAACGAGATCAGAGAGGCTATCGAGAGAACTTTGCAACAATTTGTGCCTCGTGATGGTTTTCCTTCAACAAGCGGGGAACAGCGAGCATGTGCCATGTGGTGATGATATTAACATGTGGTGATCAGAAAGTCTGCCGAGTCTAGTCAATGGCGAATGACGTGTATGCTGACACGTTACCAAGTTGGTCTTTTCAAATGCAGCACTAGGGCCTTATATATATATATATATATATATATATATATATATATATATATATATATATATATATATATATATATATATATATATATATATATATATATATATATACGGCGCTGCTAAAATGCACCTGGGTGCATTCTCTATATTGAATGCACCTAGGCGTTTTCGCGCGCCTCCTAGCCCCCGCCGCTGCGCGCATCCCTTTCCCGCGCCGCCGCCGCCTCCTCGATGCTCCTCCCCTAAATCCCACCGCCGCCGAGCGCCTCCCTGTCCTCGCGCCGCCGAGCGCCTCCCTGTTCTCGCGCCGCCGCGCGTCTCCCTGTCCCCGCGCCGCCGCGCGCCTCTCTGTCAGCGTGTCTCTGTCCCCCGCATTTGAATAACTCTGAGAAATTTTGTTAAAAAATATGATTGCAACTGCTGGTCTGATGTAATTGCAACTGCTGGTCTGGTGTGATTGCAACTTCTATATAACTATGTCCAAAAATCTATTAAATAAACAAGATTGCAACTGCTGGTCTGATGTAATTGCAACTGTGGGTCTGGTGTGATTGCAACTTCTATATAACTATGTCCAAAAATCTATTAAACAAACAAGATTGCAACTGCTGGTCTGGTGTGATTGCAACTTCTATATAACTATGTCCAAAAATCTATTAAATAAACAAGATTGCAACTGCTGGTCTGATGTAATTGCAACTGTGGGTCTGGTGTGATTGCAACTTCTATATAACTATGTCCAAAAATCTATTAAACAAACAAGATTGCAACTGCTGGTCTGGTGTAATTGCAACTGTGGGTCTGGTGTGATTGCAACTTCTATATAACTATGTCCAAAAATCTATTAAACAAACATGTAACACCCACTTTGTAATTGCTAGGAATAATATCAATAGAGAAACATTTTCTCTTTATGTGAGTTTGATCTTTATGCACCATCATATGAGACCATCATGTCCAAGAACAATTGATAAAAAGATATGCTACTAAATTGTTGCATCATGCTGGATATTTTATTTTGTGTGCAATTTGTGGCAAGAAAAACATTAAAGACCAAAAAGGGAATTTAAAACCTAAGAGAAATTCTTGAGAATAGAGAAGAGAAGGGAATATTATTTAATACAAATAAAAATTATCATTTAAAATTACTTCATCACAGGGATATGATCAAACTAAATAATTAGCCAGTATATAAAGTGCCACAAAGTTTGAATTTGGATTGGAGTTTGAATTTGAAAAAGAAATGAAACAAAAAAATAAAAAGAAAAAGAGAAAAGAAGCTTACCTGGGCCCCTGGCGCCATTTCGGCCCAATATGCAAACCCACCCGCGCAGCCCAAACCTCCTCCCTCCTCCTCGCGCGCGCGTCCGCAGTAGATACTGACTGGTGGGCCCACGTTCTCAGCCTCAGGTCTACCGCGCGGCTAACGCTCTGTCTGGCTGACCGTTGGGGCCTACTTGTCATCCCCTTCGCCCTCGCCGTCAACGGACTCCGCGCGCTTCGCGTCGAACTCGCCGGGGATCTCGGAGCTATTGCGACCCGTCCCTATCCCGAGCCGGGTCTCCAGGAGATAAGTAGGAATATCCCCTCTCCTCTGCTCCTTCCCAACCTCCACTCCCCTCTTGCGCGTTTACCAGAGCGATCGGGCGCTGCCATTGCCGTGCCGCGTGAGTTGGTGGTCCGCCGTCGTGGACGCTTCGCCGTCGTTCTAGTGAAGGCAGGGAGTCTTGGCGACGCGCCTTGTTGCGGGAAACGTGTCAGTAGCTGATTGGAGTCTGGAGGGCAGAGAGGATCAACCGAATTCCTCGTCGGAGCTATAACCTCGCCGCGGATCCGCCCGTACCGTGGCCAGTGGTCACCGCCTACTTCAACGCCGGTATGATGTACCTCAATCGGTTCGCTATGTACTCCTGTTCGCGTAGCACTAGTCGGGGTAGGAAATGGACCTCCGCCGCGCCGGATGGCCGATCTCCGGTGAGAACGCCGCCGTCGGCCTGAGCGGCGCCGCCGCGCGAGTCTGCCCAGTTGGGGCGATAACCGTGCGCCATCGGATCGTTGGCGGACGGCCGAGATTAGACCCTAGCATACCCCTTCGTCGTATTGAATCTTGCGCGTTGAAAGGGAATCGGGTGGCCGAGAGGGAGTAAAGGGTATCGTGCGCCGTGGACCGTGGATCTGGGATCTAACGGTTGTCAGCGTAGCAGTGTATATAACCGGGTCCGGGTTAATCTGGATCGTTCGGATCTAATCGGACGGCCCCGAGTGCACCGTACCCCTTCGTGGGCGATTTTGTTAAAGAGCCCCTGCAGAAAACAGAAATAAACCCGCCGTCCGTTTTGCACTGTGCGCTGTGTCTCGGACGTCTTGCGCAGAGCCCCCTGGGTTTCTCTGGATTCGAGGCCCAGTCCAGCACAGTTATAAATTGATTAAATGATTAGGAAATTGAATTTTTAATACAAAAATAATTGCTAGAACTTTATAAATTCATAGAAAATCCATTTTTAGTCCAAATCACTTCATTCCAGTTGCTAAAATTTTGTAATTTTATTCTCTAGCTCTTAGTGTCTCTGTTTTGGCATAAAAACAGTAAGGAATTTATTTATTACTTAATCCTATTTAAAGCACATAAAACCTTTGAAAATGCATAACTTAAAATCTGTAACTCAGAAAATTATGATTTCTGTTCCTAGGATTTTATTTTAATATGTAGAATATCTCTGTGCATTTTGTTTATATGTTTGGTGTAATGTTAATTTCTCTATATGCACTGTGCTTGTTTGTATTGTGGCGAGTAGAAGAGCCCGTTGCTGAGGATCCTGGTGTGCAGCAGGTTGAAGTAGCTGAGCAGGAGCTCATTGCAGGCAAGTTGTGCCCTTGACCACTTTTTACCCAATAATGTTCTTTAATATCACTTATCCATGCATAGGCTAATTTTGATGGGACCCAATAGGTCACCCTAGATTTGTTTATCTCATTACCTTGTTTACCCCTGAATCATTTGGGTAGTTTGCTATTGCTTTATATGGTTTCGGGATAATCATTTATTACCTCTATGTTCCAATTCTTGTTGTTATTCTGTTTATGTTCATGTTGTTATCATTAATGTTAATTGGAACATAGAGCTTAACTTGAGAACCACGTGCCACCACAAGGGTGGAATGGGACGCCCTTGGCTGACTAATTAGGAAAGCTAGTGGAAGACTACCTTACCCGAAAGGGGCAAGGGCAGTAGGGGAGAGGTCAGTGCGGGGAGGTCCCTGGTTGATTTTGCTGCGATGGCGGTCAGCCAGGAACCCTTTACTGGATCTTCCCATAAACTGTAGCGGGTTTTCGGAAGCTAGTGGAACTTTGTAAAGGCCTCGTAGTGTTGCCCTGCCGTGCTTCCTAGGTAGAGGTATATGGGATTCATGACCCCTTGGCAGATGGGTAACATGACTTGTGGGTAAAGGGTACAACCTCTGCAGAGTGTAAAACTGGTATACTAGCCGAGCTCACGGTCACGAGCAGCTCAGGACTCTCTGATGTTTAAATTATGGAACTTAAATTCAATTTTGTCATTTGCATTGCATGGGTTTTGTTATTAATTTTGTTCTATTACTTTACTTATGGTTTGGTATTTACTTACACTTAGTAACTGCTAATAAAATTTTGACCAACTACTTAAAAGCAATGCTCAGCTTTAACCCCTATCATTGATTAGCCTTACACTTCACATGAACTCACACCTTTGTGAGTTTATGTCCACTGGTTCCCCACAACTTGTTGAGCTATGATCATGTGTGAGCTCACCCTTGCTGTCTCACACCCCCCCCCCCCCACAGGAGATGATCAGGTGGTTCAGGAGGAGCCGCCTAACACTGAGGAGTTCGATCTGATCTAGGTGGCGTTTCCCAGTCGACATTGGCGCCGACGATCCTTAGTTTGTTTTATCTTTATTACTTTATTTTGTAATAAGTCTTCCGCTATGTAATAAATACTCTGATGTTAATGACATTTATCTCTATACACTCTGTTATTATATATGTTGTCTTCTTGGCGCATGTATGAGATGCACCCGGCTTTGTTCTTTAAAACCGGGTGTTACAGAAGTGGTATCAGAGGAAATGTTGACTGTAGGACGAAACCTAGATAGAAATGGACAAAACCCTTACCTACTTATCTCATTCTGATTCATTCTACACTCACCTTACTCTGATTCTTTCTACACTTATCTTGATCCTGTCTCACCTTCTACTGTTCTACTCTGATCATTCTTTCTACTCTAAGACAAGATGGATTTCACACCTTGGAATCCCTACCCTTATGACATTTTTAAGAGATAGGGAACCTAAGACAAAATTAAAACTATTTTCTCTATTTAAAAATATTGTCTGATTGTGCTGATGCTAAATGTCTGATTTGCTTCTTTGATTGATTGGAATAGTATAGATGGACATCCTAGCATGTACCACCATGAGGTATTGAATTAGCTAGGATAGGTGAAATATTAATCTGCTTAGCTAATAAATCCCCCAAAGTAACCTGAGTTGTAAAGACCTGCCTTGTCTATTATTTTCTTACCATATGTATCTAACTCAGATGGTCAATACCAGGCGGGGTGGTGGAATTGACTTGCCTCCTAACCAACACACTCGAAGACAACCTCAGCCACAACCTGCTGGGATGAATCCTCCCAATCCTCCACCAGGCGGAGTTGATCCACTGGTTGCTGCTCAGATGGCGGTGATGCAGCAAATGGCAGACACCATGGCTGATATGCGTGCTCAGATGCAACAAGAACGCCAGGAGATGCGTCAAGAAAGAGAGGATATACGACAGGAGTTGCGCCAGGAGCGAGATGAGATACGCCAGGAAAGGAGGGCGCAACAACAACAGCTGCAACAGCAAATGCAACAGCAGCAACAGCAGCAACAAGTGCCACTGCCTCCACCACCACCACCAGTTCCACCCCGAGACAAGCATAGAGAGTTCATGAGCCATAAGCCACCCACATTCGCGAGCTCACCAGATCCACTTGATGCGGATGATTGGCTGAAAGCGATTGAGAAGATGCTGAATATTGCACAATGCACTGACCGGGAGAAGGTTTTATATGCTTCTGGACGTCTGATTGGTCCTGCTGCTGACTGGTGGGATTCTTATACTGCTGCCCATGATGCTGCGGATACTATTACTTGGGCAGAGTTCAGTACACAATTCAGGAACTACCATATTCCCGCTGGGATGATAAAGATCAAGAAGAAGGAGATTATGTGTATCTCAAGGTGTCACCACTTCGTGGAATGAGGAGATTCAAAGTCAAGGGCAAATTGTCCCCTCGCTATATTGGACCATTCTTGATCTTTGGAAGAGTTGGGGAGATGGCATACCAACTCGAGCTACCTGCTAGTCTATCAGATGTGCATAATGTGTTTCACGTATCTCAACTGAAGAAGTGTCTCCGTGTTCCCGAGGAACAGTTACCAATGGAAGAGCTTAGTGTTCAAGGTGATTTGACTTACACGGAGTACCCGATCAAGATTTTGGATACATTGACTCGAGTTACAAGAAATAAGGTGATAAAGATGTGTAAAGTGCAATGGAGTCACCACAGTGAAGATGAAGCAACTTGGGAAAGAGAAGAAGAGCTTCGTATAGATTTTCCCCACCTTTTCTCTAGTTCTTCTTAAATCTCGAGGACGAGATTATTTTTAAGGGGGGTAGGATTTGTAACACCCACTTTGTAATTGCTAGGAATAATATCAATAGAGAAACATTTTCTCTTTATGTGAGTTTGATCTTTATGCACCATCATATGAGACCATCATGTCCAAGAACAATTGATAAAAAGATATGCTACTAAATTGTTGCATCATGCTGGATATTTTATTTTGTGTGCAATTTGTGGCAAGAAAAACATTAAAGACCAAAAAGGGAATTTAAAACCTAAGAGAAATTCTTGAGAATAGAGAAGAGAAGGGAATATTATTTAATACAAATAAAAAATATCATTTAAAATTACTTCATCACAGGGATATGATCAAACTAAATAATTAGCCAGTATATAAAGTGCCACAAAGTTTGAATTTGGATTGGAGTTTGAATTTGAAAAAGAAATGAAACAAAAAAATAAAAAGAAAAAGAGAAAAGAAGCTTACCTGGGCCCCTGGCGCCATTTCGGCCCAATATGCAAACCCACCCGCGCAGCCCAAACCTCCTCCCTCCTCCTCGCGCGCGCGTCCGCAGTAAATACTGACTGGTGGGCCCACGTTCTCAGCCTCAGGTCTACCGCGCGGCTAACGCTCTGTCTGGCTGACCGTTGGGGCCTACTTGTCATCCCCTTCGCCCTCGCCGTCAACGGACTCCGCGCGCTTCGCGTCGAACTCGCCGGGGATCTCGGAGCTATTGCGACCCGTCCCTATCCCGAGCCGGGTCTCCAGGAGATAAGTAGGAATATCCCCTCTCCTCTGCTCCTTCCCAACCTCCACTCCCCTCTTGCGCGTTTACCAGAGCGATCGGGCGCTGCCATTGCCGTGCCGCGTGAGTTGGTGGTCCGCCGTCGTGGACGCTTCGCCGTCGTTCTAGTGAAGGCAGGGAGTCTTGGCGACGCGCCTTGTTGCGGGAAACGTGTCAGTAGCTGATTGGAGTCTGGAGGGCAGAGAGGATCAACCGAATTCCTCGTCGGAGCTATAACCTCGCCGCGGATCCGCCCGTACCGTGGCCAGTGGTCACCGCCTACTTCAACGCCGGTATGATGTACCTCAATCGGTTCGCTATGTACTCCTGTTCGCGTAGCACTAGTCGGGGTAGGAAATGGACCTCCGCCGCGCCGGATGGCCGATCTCCGGTGAGAACGCCGCCGTCGGCCTGAGCGGCGCCGCCGCGCGAGTCTGCCCAGTTGGGGCGATAACCGTGCGCCATCGGATCGTTGGCGGACGGCCGAGATTAGACCCTAGCATACCCCTTCGTCGTATTGAATCTTGCGCGTTGAAAGGGAATCGGGTGGCCGAGAGGGAGTAAAGGGTATCGTGCGCCGTGGACCGTGGATCTGGGATCTAACGGTTGTCAGCGTAGCAGTGTATATAACCGGGTCCGGGTTAATCTGGATCGTTCGGATCTAATCGGACGGCCCCGAGTGCACCGTACCCCTTCGTGGGCGATTTTGTTAAAGAGCCCCTGCAGAAAACAGAAATAAACCCGCCGTCCGTTTTGCACTGTGCGCTGTGTCTCGGACGTCTTGCGCAGAGCCCCCTGGGTTTCTCTGGATTCGAGGCCCAGTCCAGCACAGTTATAAATTGATTAAATGATTAGGAAATTGAATTTTTAATACAAAAATAATTGCTAGAACTTTATAAATTCATAGAAAATCCATTTTTAGTCCAAATCACTTCATTCCAGTTGCTAAAATTTTGTAATTTTATTCTCTAGCTCTTAGTGTCTCTGTTTTGGCATAAAAACAGTAAGGAATTTATTTATTACTTAATCCTATTTAAAGCACATAAAACCTTTGAAAATGCATAACTTAAAATCTGTAACTCAGAAAATTATGATTTCTGTTCCTAGGATTTTATTTTAATATGTAGAATATCTCTGTGCATTTTGTTTATATGTTTGGTGTAATGTTAATTTCTCTATATGCACTGTGCTTGTTTGTATTGTGGCGAGTAGAAGAGCCCGTTGCTGAGGATCCTGGTGTGCAGCAGGTTGAAGTAGCTGAGCAGGAGCTCATTGCAGGCAAGTTGTGCCCTTGACCACTTTTTACCCAATAATGTTCTTTAATATCACTTATCCATGCATAGGCTAATTTTGATGGGACCCAATAGGTCACCCTAGATTTGTTTATCTCATTACCTTGTTTACCCCTGAATCATTTGGGTAGTTTGCTATTGCTTTATATGGTTTCGGGATAATCATTTATTACCTCTATGTTCCAATTCTTGTTGTTATTCTGTTTATGTTCATGTTGTTATCATTAATGTTAATTGGAACATAGAGCTTAACTTGAGAACCACGTGCCACCACAAGGGTGGAATGGGACGCCCTTGGCTGACTAATTAGGAAAGCTAGTGGAAGACTACCTTACCCGAAAGGGGCAAGGGCAGTAGGGGAGAGGTCAGTGCGGGGAGGTCCCTGGTTGATTTTGCTGCGATGGCGGTCAGCCAGGAACCCTTTACTGGATCTTCCCATAAACTGTAGCGGGTTTTCGGAAGCTAGTGGAACTTTGTAAAGGCCTCGTAGTGTTGCCCTGCCGTGCTTCCTAGGTAGAGGTATATGGGATTCATGACCCCTTGGCAGATGGGTAACATGACTTGTGGGTAAAGGGTACAACCTCTGCAGAGTGTAAAACTGGTATACTAGCCGAGCTCACGGTCACGAGCAGCTCAGGACTCTCTGATGTTTAAATTATGGAACTTAAATTCAATTTTGTCATTTGCATTGCATGGGTTTTGTTATTAATTTTGTTCTATTACTTTACTTATGGTTTGGTATTTACTTACACTTAGTAACTGCTAATAAAATTTTGACCAACTACTTAAAAGCAATGCTCAGCTTTAACCCCTATCATTGATTAGCCTTACACTTCACATGAACTCACACCTTTGTGAGTTTATGTCCACTGGTTCCCCACAACTTGTTGAGCTATGATCATGTGTGAGCTCACCCTTGCTGTCTCACACCCCCCCCACAGGAGATGATCAGGTGGTTCAGGAGGAGCCGCCTAACACTGAGGAGTTCGATCTGATCTAGGTGGCGTTTCCCAGTCGACATTGGCGCCCACGATCCTTAGTTTGTTTTATCTTTATTACTTTATTTTGTAATAAGTCTTCCGCTATGTAATAAATACTCTGATGTTAATGACATTTATCTCTATACACTCTGTTATTATATATGTTGTCTTCTTGGCGCATGTATGAGATGCACCCGGCTTTGTTCTTTAAAACCGGGTGTTACAAAACAAGATTGCAACTGCTGGTCTGGTGTAATTGCAACTGTGGGTCTGGTGTGATTGCAACTTCTATATAACTATGTCCAAAAATCTATTAAACAAACAAGATTGCAACTGCTGGTCTGGTGTAATTGCAACTTCTGGTCTGGTGTGATTGCAACTTTTATATAACTATGTCCAAAAATCTGTTAAACAAACAATGATTGCAACTGCTGTCTGGTGTAATTGCAACGGCTGGTCTGGTGTGATTGCAACTGCAAGTCTGGTGTGATTGCAACTTATGTGAAGAGGTTGAGTCGTTCGTAGAGAAAGAGGGGCGTGGGCGGGAAAGTGAAAAAGTTCTGTCGGGAGCGGGCGGGAGCGACGAAGACGTGCGGGAGGGACGAAGACGGACGAAGACGACCTGGGTGGGACGGTTGGCTCGGACCTGGCGCGTAGGTTCGGCCTGGGTGCATTCTCTATATTGAATGCACCCAGGTGTAATATATAAAAACAGTATATATATATATATATATATATATATATATATATATATATATATATATATATATATATATATATATATATATATATATATATATATATATTTGGTCTCGGAAAAACTCTGTTGGCGGAAATGGACATGGAGGCACTCTATGGTATATGTGGCACTCTGTACAACTTGCATCCTTGTTTGGGGCATGTTATTGTTTCTCTTTTGATTACATGATATCTATGGTTCATATTTCAGTTACGTTCAACAAGCCCCTGAAATTTCCCTGACATCAGATTTCCAGCTGAAGCTTGCGTGCAAAGCCATGAGGCGTGTTGCCTTGCGTGACCCAGCATTCTTAACAGGTGGTAATTTTTTTTTGTACCACCCTTTTCCTTGCATTATTGGTCTTACGTATTTTGTTATGCATCTAGATATAAAATATGTCTGGATAAGTATTAAAAGTCAAGGGTTTCTTTGGAGTAGGAATATTTCAAATGAGTTTATATAGAAATTTCACAGAAATCAATTTATTTTTATAGAGAAAAAAAAACACCGTAATCCAAAAGAGCCCCTCAGTATATAGAAAAACTAGAACGACATATAAATTGAATCGGAACGGGGGAATACCTGCGATTGTGATGATCCAGCGTATAGTACCTGTGCATATGTAGATACGAACCTTGAGTTTGGTGGAGGAACTGTGGCGAGTATCTCGCAATTGCATCCCACAGCAGCTAGCCATGATTGGCGTCTTAGTCAGGAATAGGATGGTACTCTGTGCATCAGGGAACATACCAGCCCGCAGTGGAATGTTTGAATCTGTTACTGTATCATGATTAGTGTTACGTGGAAGCTGCTCGCGCTGCTTCTACTGTTTACTGTCAACTGTGTTGGTGACAAATTGAGATACAGCCTTTAACAGTTACGTAGATTCTGTGGAAATCGTGACCTAAAATTTAAATTATTCGAACTACCTGAATCTGAAATTTGCGAGTAAGAGTAATCGGAACATCCACCCCTGGTTCGTACACGTCCTATCAGCGATTGTACGGAGCAGCCACGGCACTGAAATATCTGTCATCACTGTCTCAGTTGCATATTGTATTGTTTAGCACTTATTAGCAGGATCACGCCGCACGCGGTGTCGTCAACGAAGTAGCAGACCTGCACGTGCAAACAAGCAGTTTGTGGGATGCTTTTACTCAGAATCAAAATTCTTATAAAACAGTCTAGAGAGAAAAAAAAATTTAGAGAAGTTGGTTTGTGGGATGCTTTTACTCAGAATCCTAAACCTACTGACAGACATCATGAGGCTATTTTCAGCGACGTCGATGGTTGGTAGTGAAGCACGACTCGAGGGCGGGACGTGACACTGGCGAAGGTGTGTGGTAGGCAAATGAGGATGGCCTACGACCTATGGGTCAGCGATTGGACGACGCGGGTATTAGCGATGGGGTGGCGGAAAACAAAATTGGCAATGTGTTGACGACTTGACGGGAGCAGTGGTGATGTGCAGAAATAGTATTGAGGGAATCAAAACTCTCTCTATTTGTAACTATAAATGAGGGAAGTTTTAGGACTATCAAAAAGTTCCAAGAAATTTAGAGAAGTTGTTGGAGGCTATTTTTTTCGTTTTTCTTAAGAATTTGAAGTGAGGGAAGACATTACACGGAACCAATGCGGCAATACGTGGATGAAGCCAATTGTCTGGCCCTACTACTGGCAGGTAGACCCACAGAACACAGCTAGCTATTCGGGCCCGGCAGTCAGTGACGTACAAACCCTGCAGTCAACGAAGCTTTTTCTTCGTTCCGGAGCAAAAAAACAGGACAAAAACCATGCTCCATGCTTGGTTTCCCCAACAATGCAATCTACGTGAGGCAATCTAGGAATCCACGAGACCCAGACTTCTACTAGTTCATTGCTGAATCTCATCCGACGCCCCCCGATTCGCCCAGCGGCATCGGAGAACAAGTCCATGGAAGCCCATCCGACCGGCGCCGCCATCCCTTCCCCCATGGCGGCACCACAGCCGCCACCCTCTTCCACCACCACCCCGCCCCCAACCGCTACACCACAGGAGCCAGCCGTCACCGCCGTCACCGCTGTGCGCTCTCCCCAACCCGTGCGTTTCGCATTCCTCGTCGTCGCAACGCTCATGTCCGCGTCGTGGTTCGTCGAGCCGTTCAGCGCGGCGGCGGCGGCGGCCGACCTCCGCGTGCCGTGGCCCGCTGTCGTGGCCACTCTCGTCTGCTTCACCGCGTTATTCTGCGCATCGGTTCTCCTCTTCGGGTCCTTCTTCATGTTGCGGCCACCGCTCGCCGCCGCCGTCATGGCCGCACAGTGGAAGGGGGTCGGGGCCTTCGGCGCCGTCTTCGCCGCGGTGGCGATTGGAGTTGCCGCCTGCCTTGTTGGCGCCAGTGGATCCGTGTATGGTTTTGGCGGTATGCACCAGCTCGTTGCTGAATAGCGTGGATGCTGGCTAGATACTGTACTACTGTATATCGTGTCCGTACTGTTGCTGTTATCTGCATCATGTGCTGCATTTTGCTCTTCGTGTGTAGTATACTACTATTATGCCACACGTATATCATGTCTGTATTGTTCGTGTAGAGTCTACAGGTATATTGTATGTCATACATAGACTTCGCATATCTGTTGCATAACAGCATGAGTATTGTTAGATATTGAGATGCAAGACATCTAGTTCACTTGTGGAAGCTCTTTTTTTTTGTCTTCCAGAGAGCTCTTTTCATTCACAAGTTACTGAATTGCATCTTTTGCAAATATGTTTGGCCAAAATAGAAAAACCTGCAGAGAACTTTGTTAGCAGAGCAGTGCAATGGAAGAGCTTGCAGTCATATTGGGGCATATTATGTTGTTGCTATTGGATTGATATCTATTCTTGACATTCTAATTCTAGTTGGCTTCTGTCAACAGGTTTTGTAGTTTAACCTCACCATCTATAGAGCTGTTGATGTAACCTGGACCCTTTTGCGACAGTTTTTTGTTTTGTCAGGTGAGTTATGATTGCCCATTTGACCCAGCATTCCTATTTACTGATGCAACATGTGTTCAATCCAGGTAGCTATTATATGATACTATCAACATCTTTTGATGTGTCACTTCGATCTACATCCTTCAGCCCATATTTTTTCTAGTTTGACAATAGTGACCCTAATAAAATGAACAAAAAATTACAAGAAGCATTGAGTGAGTGGTGGGCCTACAAACAGCTCAAAAGGTCGAGAATGAGATCCCTCTATGGCAATTGGCTGGGGCTAAAGGGCTTACTGCCCTGAACCTAGGGGAGGTTGCTGGTCTAGTTGGATTTTCTAGTAGGGTCTGGTCCTCACTGCTTGTAAGCTGTAAAATTAATTTTATTTTAAAGTTTCTACATCCCTCACTATGATCCAAGGTGACAGGATATTTTTTGTATTGGATCTTTTATTTCTCTTATTATAAAGGTACGTAGATCTCTTGCATGTTCGAGAAAAAAAGAGGAAGGGGCTGAAAATAGTGTAAGGGATTTTTGGGTCGTGTCAGATGGGGCTAAATGTATGTTTTCATAGGATATCTTAGACTGGACAAATGAGTTGTTAAAGGGATTTTAAGTCCGCGTCCTGGGTTGCAGCCTGAGGCCTAAATCCACCCATGCATCGACTAGCCTTTTAATCAGACCATTTGCTTTTATACAACATATAAGATAAAGAATTGCTTCGAAAATTACAGGTCTGAGTAGGAAAAAATGTCTAGAAAAAAGAGTAGGAAAAATTATGTTCTGATTACTGCTTTCTGTTTGGTTAGTGCTACATGATTAACAATATGAGACATAATATTTTTATGGAACATCTACTTTCTTGATGGGCAAAAAACTTTTTTCTGCATAGTTTTTTTTGCCAAATAGCCTATCAAAATAGAAATGCCTAAATAATATTTTACTGGCAGAATTTAAGGGCTTGTTTAAGAGGTAGCCTGCGCACACTTGGACAGTAAACCTGAAACATCTAGCTGACAGTTTTCCGAATATTTTCTTGCTACACTTATTTTGTCCTATCTTATTCTTAATGGATGCATGTTCAATAAAAAAACAGACAGGTGGACACCCTAAATTTGCGTCTCCAGTTCGGTTTTCGGGTTTTCAAGGTTTTGGTCAACCAAAATTAAAGACCAAAATACATTGCAAAGTATTGAAGACCAAGCAATTCGGTCTCCGTCATTTTGGCTCAGTCTTGCCAAACTAACCTTGTGCGAATAGTTTTGAGACATGTTCTAATTTTGTGTGACCGAAGTATTCAGTTTTGGTCTCATGTTATGTCCCTACTCCAATAGTTGACCTCTAATTTTGTCTGAAACTATGTCTCGCCAGATTTGGAGTTGATGCCTGCTATCATCAATGCTTCAGAAGTTCAGATGAGTAACTCTGACGTGCTGACCCTTGTTCGGCAATTTAATTCCTATTGCCAGGTGAGTATGTTTGCGCCCCCTCCACCCCCACCCCCAGATGCAACGTGTGTGTAGTCTAGCTTGTTTTTTTTTTGGAGGAACATGTTCCTTGTTCCATTCTGTCATTTCACCTATAATAAGGCTATGGATCCTTAGTTGGTTTCTTGATATCTAACTGAAAAACAAAACAAGCAGAATGCAAGAAACATTTTGGATTTTAGATGACCATTCTACCAAACCATTCCATTGTACACAACATCTTTGTGCGAGTGCAATCAACCTTGCAAGTCCAAGCCGGACTGCTCATCACACTATTTTTTGCATACCACTATCACCTAACACCCGCTATCGCTATCAAGAAGAAAAGAAACAAGAATCACAATCTGAAGGCTCAACCAAGCCCAAGTGACATTGTGTCACGTCTCTAGTATGTAGTTATGTACACGCACACGCCCTGTTTTAAATCCTATGTATGTACTCGTCGCTTGCGCTCTCCTGCTCTTATGCCCCCCTCTCCTTGTGGTAGCTGGACGCCCTGCGCTGCCGCCGGAGCGTGGCGATGTAATCGCCGCCGCCGACCATTCCTTCCCGGCTGTCCAGCACAATGCCGGCGTGGATCGACGAGTTGGGGTACTTGTGGCGGTGTCTGTCCTGGTGGCTCCGGTGCTCCTCCACCTCCACCTTGACGCCCACCACCTTGTCCTCCTCCACGCTGATGGTGAAGACGAACGGGCCGGCAGGGAAGAAGTCGTCCATGCCGAGCACGGGCTCCAGGGCCCTGACCACCTCCCGCATCGTGGGCCTGGACTTGGGGTTCTGGCTCAGGCACTTGTAGGCCACGACGGCCGCCACCTCGGCGCCCCTGCACGAGTACTGGCACTCCAGGGCCGGGTCCATGACCTTGTACAGCCTGTCGGGGTGCTTGAGGTACGGCCTGGCCCAGTCCACCAGGCTCTGCTCCCGCGGCCGCCGCGACCGGTCCACCGACTGCCGGCCCGAGAGCAGCTCTAGAAGCACCACGCCGAAGCTGTACACGTCGCTCTTGGCGGTTAGGTGGCCCGTCAGGATGTACTCGGGCGCCGCGTACCCGTGCGTCCCCATGACACGTGTCGTCACGTGCGTCTCGTCGCCCTGTGGCCCGTCCTTGGCCAGGCCGAAGTCGGACAGCTTGGTGTTGTAGTCCTGCAAGCAGAGAAGATACAGTTAGGTCGACAGAGTGTCAGAGTAGGCATGTTTGATTCATCTACGTATTAGTGGTCTATTGAGAACTGTTCACGTTTGATCGCCTGTGGGGTGCCTGTGTGGGATAGGCTGACAGTGACGGTTAGGATATTTTGGCTTGCTGAGTTGCTGGTGATGTGAGTGTAGGCTGGATAACCAGAGATTTTCTCAGGTTTGGTGTTTGGCTGTTTGCCCAGTAATAATCTTCCAAGTTCCAATCAGGTCAAGGCTTCCCATGACGTGCCAGCAAAGGTGTGCGTGGTTCAGAAACGTGTGACGCTGCAGGATGTGCTACTGAATGGCCACTTGGGTGACTCGCGTGGTCAAAAGGTTCAAAATTAATACAGTATTTTTTAGAAGATTTCTGCTGGTAAATTGAATTCATGCAATGGTGGGACCTGGGCCCCAGGCTTGTCATCCTCTTTTGTTGGTAGTTACCGTTTGCAAGTGAGCTTGCATTTCGGAACCGCGTCCTTTTGTGGGCGAGTGCCTAGCAGTGTGCTGTGACGGAAAGTGCTTTGCCTGACGCAAGTAGAAAGGGAAACTATTTTTTGCTTGAACTATATATATAGCTATGAGCTCGCTTACCGAGTCGAGCAGGATGTTGGAGGCCTTGAAGTCGCGGTAGATCACCTGCGGGTCGGCGTCGTGGAGGAAGGCGAGGCCCTTGGCCGCGCCGACGGCGATCTTCATCCTCGTCATCCATGGGAGGGCGCCGTTGGTACCTGCAGCGACAAGGACGTTTCATGTGAGTATTTACTTCCTCCCCGGCATTGACCAAGGCTTGTTGTGCATGTGTAGGCATGCGACCTGGCAGCGTATACAGCATCTACTAATCAAAAAAATTATTTTGCTCCTCCAGAAGGCACATTCCAGCTCACCTAGTCCTACGACTTTAAACAGAAGCAACGGAAACCGGAGGCTTTGCTTGTTGGGCTCAAAAAAAAATCGACCAAGCTAGCACGCGAGGCGACCAGAAGCAGGAAAAAAGAGCTCACTTTTGAACAGGTGGTTCTCCAGGCTCCCGAAGCTCATGAACTCGTACACCAGCATCCGGTGCTCGGCCTCGTAGCAGTAGCCGATGAGCTTCACCAGGTTCTTGTGCCTCAGTTGCCCGAGGAAGAACACCTCAGCCTGCGAGAGCAAACAATAAAAGGACAAAACCCCCCGCAGGTTCGGTCAGCGTTTGATCCGGTCGATCGAGCGAGCCGGCGTATGCATTATCCACTCACCAGCCACTCCTTGTGCCCCTGCGCGCCGCCCTCCAGGTCGAGGTACTTGACGGCGACGTCCTGCGCGCGCAGGCCCGGGCGGAGGGCCTCGCCGACGGCGCCCCTGTACACGGGGCCGAACCCGCCGCAGCCGAGGAAGTTGGCGCGGGAGAAGCTGGCCGTGGCGCAGCGCAGCTCGGCGTACGTGAAGGCGTGCAGGTTGGACCCGGACAGCGTGAGCGACAGATCCTCGGGGGAGAGCGTCTCCGACGACGAGCCGAGGCTCGTGAGCGACATCCGCGACGACGACGACCTCGGGCTGTCCTTGCTGCTGCCGCCGCCGCAGCCGCGCCTCCGCGCGATCCTCCTCCGCCGCCGCCGCGTCGAGCCGTCGTCCTCGACCGCCGCGCTGCCGCCCACGCAGCACAGGTAGGTCCTCCAGGACTGGGCGCCGGCCATGTCAGTCGGATCGAGAGAGGTGTGCGTTCGAGGAGCTCACGCGGGAGATTTGAGGCTGGCCGGAGGGAAGGTCTGGGAGAGAAGAGAGAGAGAGAGAGAGAGAGAGAGAGAGAGAGAGAGAGAGAGAGATAGGCTTAGTTGGGGAGAAGCGCAGGTGGACAGGCAGGCGTTTTATAAGCGCGCGCTCGTGGCTGGGGAGACGGCGATGGCATCGCGGGCGCACCCAACCGGTGACGGCGGTGAGCGCCCGCACGGATGGCCGGCCCTGACTTGGAGGAGCGCGGCTTCTGGTTCTGGCAACGACTTTGAGCCGCGCGGCAAAACCAAAACCGCGGGTGATGTGACCCCGCCGCAAACAGGGGACAAACACCGGGAGAGAACACCACACCTCACCACTGGACTGGACAACGCTGCATGGTGACTGGTAGCTGGGGCGCACGGCTTCACCGCTCGTAAAGTCCCCAACAGCTCCCCACAAGGCTGAAAGGGAAAACAGCAACCGGGTGACTCGGTGAGCAGTGGTGTGTTTGATTTGAGGGATGAGCTAATTCGTCGTCTTCTCGTTTCTCACTATTTTTGTTTGGTTTATGGAATAGAATGAGTTGATCCATCACACCTCATTCCTAATAGTTAGTTAGTAATAATACGAGAAATAAAGTCATCCTACTAAATTTGAGGAATGAACCTACACCACTTCAATTTGGACGAAGTGATTCATCAAACTAAACATCCTGTGCAGCGTCACACCTAAGAATATAATTTAGCGAGTCCATAGTAGTTAGTCCAAAGGATGTTTCATCCGATCCGGTTACTGCTGCTGGCGGCTGGCGCTAGTTTTCGTAGTAGTTAGTTAGTTAGTTACAGAGCGGTTTCGTAACTTTCGTTCGATGGCAGAAGAGCCGTGGATTTGTCTGCTCAGTGCTCGTCTGGGGGCAAGTAAATAAAAACGGATGTCCGCAGGTGACGCTTAATTTGCAACTTGTGTGGAAAGGGCATGCATGTAAAATAAGCAAGGGGTTGATATGATATGGCCTAAGTTAAACGCAGCTGGGGCGCGTAACGGTACCGGGCGTCGCCGCTGTTTTAGCCGGACCGTGCCATGCCGTGCATGGCCAAGTGTCAACGTCACGACGGCTTTGCAAGCTACGACGAAGATGATGGAGTGCTGGTCCAAAACGCTAGAGAACACGAGGTAGATTAGAGTCTAGCGCTCTACTAGTTCGTGTGCCGCCTAATCTAATCCTATAGCACCAAGTCACCAACAACTTGTTGCCTGGCGTTGGAATTGGAATGAGATTCCTGCATATCGATCTCCGCCTAATCTATCCTAGTAGTACCTACCAACTGCTGCCGGAAAAGTCTGCCCATGCATGGCACAGCTCTGACGTAGCCACGCGCTGTATCGTATTCCCCTGTGGGCTGTGTGGGTGCGTGGGTGTGTGTTTGCGAAACGAAACGGTGTCCTTTTTCTACTCTCTGTCCCTGTCTGAGCAAAAGACAGGGCAAAAACTATCCCATCCTATCCCTTTGGCACACGCTAGATTCATTTTTTTTTTTGTTTTTCTTCAGAACAGACGCAGGGCTAAAGATAGAGACGACATCGCAACATGCCCCGTATCTGAACCACCCTACATTCCTAAACACGAGATCTGTCCTCCAGTTTATAGAATTTGGGGGAGGGTAATATCCTGTCCACTGCTGCAGCGACAGCAGAATGATGACGATGATGATGAGGCCAACATACGGCCAGCACTTGGCAGTTGGGCGATCCTGGCTGCCTGAGAGAACTTGAGAAGTCGAACGCGATTCGCGCGGTTGGGATTTGGGAACGGGCCGTCTGAGCCTGCCTGACACGTTCGCGGCTGCATGCCGGCAGGATCTGGGGCTCGGTTGAGACTGCAGAGGAGGCAATGATGGTTTCCCGTCGCGAAGCTTCCTCGGCGAAAATGGCAGGAAAAGGAACAGGGGCCACGAATGTTTTTTCGTGCTCTGGTGAGGAAAGAAACGTCCCGGCCTGACTCCTCGCCCGCACAACTCAGCCTATTGAGGTTTTTTTTTTCTTTTTTTGAGGTGGTTTGTTGGTACTCGGAGGCGCCAGGTGGCTGGACGACGTATCTACTACTACTCTACCTTTGTTCTGCGCCTCCATGCAGTTCTAGTGTCTTCTTTCATTCCCGCAGCAGGGGGGCGCTGCGTTCTCGTTCAAGTGTCAGGTAAAATGAGTGAGTTGGAAAGTTACATGGCGGCAATCGTTATCTCGTCAGGCCTTCACAAATTCTGTCGGTCTAGTTAATTAGTATGGGACCAGTGGCGCGTGCGTGGAATATACATACACGCTCTTGATTTGAAAATAGCCCGCCGTGAGGCGAAGGGTCTAGAAGACAAACAGCGCCGCCTTACACGAAATATTTTTGCACGTCTTCAATCCGCCCCGCCCGAACATGGCCTGTAGAACAAAATAGGACTGTAAGACAAAAAAACACGACGGTAGTGATAGGAATATGATGACGGGTTCAGCAGCCTCGAAGGAGGTCTAGGAAATCCGATCATGCATGCATCCCCTGTTGAATGCACCCGCCGACCAAGCCGCTACGCTAGGCGACCAGCTGCTGACGGCGACGACCCTGAGCGCACACGTACGCTGCCCTGCCCGACCGCTTCATCAACCTAATACGCACTCTGGTCTGGTCCACCCCACCAGGCCAGGCGATCCTGGAATGGATCCGATGGTTCAACCTCCCGCCCGCCGTCGTCCGGTGCGGGACAGGGCAACTCAGCGACACCGCCGAGTCAACTCGACGCCGCCGAATCGTTGCTTCCGAGCCGCGGGGGGTCGTCGGTTCCCCCGTCGCTGCCGCGGGCCGCGGCCGATACGTGGCCGACCGCGCGCCGATCGGCTCTGAGTCTTGAGGCGCACCGCGCACCACGTGTTGGCTCGATCGGGGGCGCGTGGGGTTTCCGTTTTTCCCCCCATTTGCTTTGTATTCCACCCCCCTGCTCGGCACCGTGGCCCTGCCCCTGCACGGCGCGTAGACGCGTACATAAGGCAGACTGGCAAAGGCACAGTGCCGCCGCACCGTGCTGTCGGATCCCCCACGCGTTTTCGACCCTTTTCGGCCGTGACGGCGTGCGTACCGTGGCGTGGATCGCGTCGGCCGGTCTGGACGGATGCGTGCGTGTGCCGGCACGTGCATCACATCGCACGTGGGAGCATGGCACATGCACTCAGGCTGCTGCTGTGCTGCCTTTTGCCCGTTCTGCGTGCGCGCGGGCGCGTCTCTATCAAGTCTCACCTCATCTCATGGGCCAGGGAGGCGGCCAGGTTTTTCACGCCGTCCAGGCGAGGCGGACAGCCGGCCAGCACCCCCGTGGAAAAACGTCCAGCTTACGCTTGCGCCACCCGGCCTCCTCGTCGTTGTCCAGCACACAGGAGTTCCGACCGCATACGGCGGACCGTGACCGTTTCCGTTTCTCCTCAGCGCGCAAAGTGGGTGGCTGAGAGCGCTGCCGCCCGCCGCGCCGTCGGTGAGGAGAGTTCGTGTTCGAGAGATCCATGTATATAATAAGTGACTGCTTTGTAGGTTTTTTTTTTGAATTAGACCATGTAAAAAATCAAATAAACTCTAAGGGCTAGTTTGGAAACCATATTTTCTTAAGGGCTACTTTGAAAACCTTAAATCCCCTTCAGGATTGGAGGAGATTGAGGTGGAAATAAACTATTTTTCTCTCCAATCCTCTTCATTCCTGAAGGGGATTTGAGTTTCCAAACTAGCCCTACGGCTTTGTTTGGATAATCTAGTATTAACACCAATTCATATGGGTTGAGGTAGATTGAGATCTAAATTAGTTTAAGTTACACCTCAATCTACCTCAATACATGTGGATTGAGATCAATACTAGAGTATCCAAACTAGACCTAAGGAATTTCTATTTTCTTAAGAAATTTTTTCTCGTGAATCCCTTACAATACCCTGGTCAATAAATTAGCCCTAAAGCGTGGGCATGACAACGCTTTGCTACTCGGTTGCTGTATGCGGGGGAGGGCGCGACACGGTGCAGCGTGTAGATGTTTTTCCATCCATACAGTTCTGCATGCGGGAGGGGAGAGGTATTACAAAAAATGTTTTTTAGGGTTTACAAAAGATGGCGTTATAGATGCATGTTATGGTTGACTCCTATGTCCTACTACTTTGTTGTCAGACCTAAATCACTTGGGCTACACACTGCTCAAGAGAAAATCACAACCACAAAAACCACACAAGACACACGACTTTTAACTGAGGTTCGATCACACCACCAAATTGTCCTACTTACTTATTAAGGCGTCCATAAAGAGCTAGATCTATTTTAACCTGAATCCTTCTCTCGGCGACCATAAAGATATAAGTAAAGTCAGTTACTAGAGAAAAGAGTCTTTCACAAGATTTGAAGACTCATCTAGCCATCTAGCCGTCTAGGAGCGTCTGGAGCTTGGAGCGTTACGTGCCTGACGAAACCTTTCCCGGAGGCCGGGCAGTGCAGCACAGTAGCGTCTGCCTTCGCAAGTAATTCAGCCCCTGCCCCGCCTGGGGCCTGCCGGCCGCAGGCGTCGCCGTCAGACGGGATTGAACGCTGCGCCGGAAATATCTCTGGATCTGGCGTCCAGGTCCAGCGTGGAGAATTGGAGATCACCCATCTCCGTCGCGCGTGAAACTTGGGGGGTTTTTTCCAAGGAATTTAAAAGCGAAAAGGCTGCCGCAGATTTTTCATGAGTTGTTGGAGCAACGCCGGAGCAAGCTTGTGAAGCGAAGCGACGGCGTCAGCAGTTCGTCAGCTCGACCATGCATGTAAGAACCAGCCCACTATACTCCACTATATCCGATCCATCTGAATCGCTAGCTGACCCTGTTCAGAACCAGCCCGGCGGGCCGCCGTTGCGGGAGCCGTCCCGCCGGCCGGTTTCAGTTAAACAATTAGCTGATTCTTCTTCTGCACATTGTTGAACTTGAATTGGTGGTGGTGGTTTTAATAAGCTCTCAGCATCGATCTCATGTGTCAATGTCGACCGATCAGAGCTGGATGCCTTGCTTGACTGACATTGCGCGCGGATATATATACAGATATTTGCGCCCAGCTAGCTACTCCCGCTTGACGACGTGCATGCGTGTAATAAAAAAAAATCTCACATTCGTAAAACTCGTGACGTGCACATGCTGACTTGGACTAGAAAAACCGTGAAGTTGTTCCACACCAACACACCTACGTACGTCGATCGGCTCATCTCTGGTGCGGTGTATGTGTGCATAGTAGTGTTCTTGCGTGTCCATCGTCGTCCTGTGAAAGATGAAGCCAGCAGTGACACGTAAAGAGAGAGCGGATGAATTGTTTATATATATATATATATATATATATATATATATATATATATATATATATATATATATAATATATATATATATATATATATATATATATATATATATATATATATATATATTTCCCCCCCTTCATCTCTGCCATTAATTTGCGATGAACTGGGGGCTACAGGCAGAGATGAGAGATGTTTCTAGCTCGACAAGATAAACAAGCCACGCTACTGTCCCGCACTTTTGCACGCACGTCTCTGGCACGGAGATGATGAGGAGGGCAGTTTGGAAATCGTCCTCCAGGCTGACGCTAATGCATAAATCACGCTGCCGTAATTAAACTCGATCGTCATAAGCCCCACACTCTCATCTCATGTACCCATGCACAGATGGTTTCTCTGGTCAGCGAAAAACCCTGGCTAGATAGATATAGGCCCTGTTTGGCACAGCTGATGCTTGTTTAAAAAGCAGCTTATCTGATAAGCTGGTGAAAAACAGCTTCTGCTTGTTGGCTGCTTTTAGTGTATTCTGAGAAGCAGCTGAACTAATAAGCTGCTCGAGAAGCTAGCTGTTTGGTAGAACTTCTGCTTAAATTTGTGAAAAAGCTGAAAATAAGCTGTGCCAAACAGGGCCATAATACTAAGGGGCTATTTTGGAAACCCTATTTTTTCAAAGGATTTTTTTTATTTTTCCAAGAGAAATTAGTTTATTTTCTCTTGAGAAATTAAAAATTTAATAGAAAAATAGGGTTGCCAAACTAGCCCAGCATTCTGATGCACGGGAACAAATTAAGAGCTAGTTTGGAAACCGTATTTTCTTAAAGGAATTTTTATTTTCCTAAAAAAAATTAGTTCATTTTTTCTTAGAAAAAGGAACCCTATTTTTCTAAGAGATTTCTATTTTTTTAAGAGAAATTAGTTTATTTTTCTTTGAAAAAAATATAAATCCCTTTAAAAAATAGAGTTCCCAAAACTTAGGAGGTATGGAATAAACCGGCCGGTGAAACAGAAAAGAATGATCACAAGTTCACAACGTCATCGCATCCCAATCGAACCAGGGAACAGTAGTTGGTCTCTTTCTCTTCTGGGATAAGCTAGATTACTTATTCTGAATAACAGCGCTCACCAATGTTTTGTCACCTTTCCATGGAAACCCGAACAGTGCGACTATGATACATGACAACTCAGGTTTTTTTTTTATCACAGCGTGCAGTGCCCATGATGCAAGCGCTACTTGTCTGGCTGCTAGTTCTGAAAAATCAAGGACTCGAGTTACTGAAAAGATCAGGATGCATACGTATGTACATACAGAGTTGCTCATACTTGTGGGTGCAGCAACAAGCCGGGAGATAGTTTAAGGCTTTAAGCAAGTCAGCATCAGCCGCATGCAAAGGACGCAACATATATAGTACAACGATGACCGGCCCCCCCGATATAGCTCCGATCCGTTTTGTAAACTCTATACCAGCTGCGCCGCATGCACTTGGTCTGTGTCGTGTGAGCGGCTGGGGCAGTACGTACGTGACACCATGCTGAGATGATCCCCGAGTCACCACCGCACAGGAGCTGGGGCGATGTGTTGCTGTCCTGCTGTGCTGTACCCAGGCGGATCGCCTTCTGTGTTACTTGTTTGTTCTTGCGATCTGTGTGGTCTCTTGCGGCCGGGGAGCTGGAAAGGCGTGATGATGATGAAGCCTGTTTCTTTGAGATTATAATCTGTCTCTAATTTAGATTATATAATAATTATAATTCCAAACAGACAAACCCCTAAAAGCTAGTTTGGAAGTCTCAAAACCGACCGAAGTGAATTGAAGGGGCTAGAATCTCTTTATTCAATTTTAAATAAGAAGGGAATTCTAGTCCCTTCAATCCATTTTAGTTTTGTGGCTCCCAAACTAGCCATAAGTAAGAACTAATAAGTAAGTGTGCTTGACGAACAATCACTTCGAGATTTGGAATGTACGTATTACGTGAGTTCTGAGGACTGAATGACGCCAATCCAAATGGTTTTTTTTCTTGCCTTCCATACAAACATGAACTGTACTAATGGTGCTGTGGTCAATGTTTTCTGATAAACACGAACTGCCCGGACAAGCTAGCTGCCTTGTCGTCAACATCTTCTGATAGAAAATGATTGGTTAATTGTTCGGGGAGCAAATATCTTCTGATAGGCTAGTCCGGAGCCGTATAAGGCTGGTGAGGTGAGAACGATTGGAACTAAGTCTATACCACATGGTATATAAAAAGGGAAATCGATGGCTCGTTGCCTTAGCTTGTTCCAAACTGAGATCGAGACAAGTAACAATTACAAGTACACACAAGCTCTATAGTAGCGGTTGTAAAACTATTTTTATTAATGTTTTTTCAGAACTGTCGGTGCTAAGGGCCAGTAAAAATTCTCATTTTTACATGTGGGTAACTTAGAACCGCCGCCACTAGCGGTTGAGCAAAGAGCAAAGAAAACCATCAGTGAAAAATTATCTCTATTAGCGGTCAGCGTAATAAAATCGCTAGTAAAAATTATTTTCAGAACCAGCCTCAGCTCGAATCCCACCACCAACCTCAACTTCATATGTATCCTCCTCTACCACTCTGTCTATGTGTCTAGTTTCTAATTTTGTTGTGCACATATTGTAACCATATTATAACCAGCTGAGAATAAATTGATTGCTTGTTTGAGACTGTAAATGAATTCAAATAAAAAAGTTGTCACCTACAAAGTTGAATAACTTTGAAGTTCTACAACTTTTATTTTGATACTTTTTTATCCGATGTCGTTTGCAAAAGTTGAATTTTAAATTTGACAAATTTAATGTAATTTTTGAGAGCCAAAATTATTTTAAATAAAAAAGTTGACAACTACAAAGTTTCATAAGTTTTAGAGATCTAAAACTTTTATTTTAATGATTTCATCATACGGGGTCGTTTAAAAATCTCGAAAAATTAAGGATAAAAATGATTTCTAGTGTCGGCTCCTTAATAAAATCGTCATTAGAAATTATGGATTTCTAATTATGGTTTTCTTAAGGAACTGTCAGTAGAAATACGATTTTTAGTGACGATTTTCTTAAGTAATAGTCATTAAAAATATTATAGGCGGTTGATAACCGAATCCGCTACAACATCGCATCCTTTGAATCTTTTTCACTAGTGATTACTTTTGTTCTTTTTCCTTCGTATATACGTATCACCTTCAAGAGCTGTATCAGGATCAAAGCACCGGGGGACCGGGCATTCTTGCATCTGTCCAAAATGCATGCGGCTGACGACCACCGGCGAGAATCTCTGATGAGTTCTTTTTCTATAAGTGTAACACCCAGCCATCCAGGTGTTACCTAGGGTTTTTTCTCAGTACCCAACTAGTGACCATTATCACATATAAATCAAATTGAGCGAAAGACACCCAAATTTAGGAGCAAGGGTTTAATTAAATCTTTTTCATCTCAAGGATCATACCGTAACACATGACATACACCTCAAAGTGAGAAAATGCACAAAACCTAAAATAATCCTAAGTAAGCCATTTAAGTGCAAAAGGGAAAATTTGTAAAAAGATTACGAAAAACATAAAATCATGATGAGGACCAAATAACAAAGTTATAGTACATTAAATAAGCTACATAATGTAGTAAGGAAGTTTTGTCAAAGGAGTTTTGTAAAATTCCCAAAATAGCCCTCAAGTGGAAAACTCAATGGGAAATTCAGAAAAATCGGAATCTGAATTTTGACCTCTTCTTAAAGTTCAGCCGTGTTCTCAGTTTTTCAAAACTCAAATCCACAAAATCCAAATATCAAATTGGCGCCAAATTACCTTAGGCACGTCCTGGAAAAGTTTAGAGGCAAATCTCAGCCATTTGACATGGTTTGACATGGTTTTGCCTCGGGACGCAGCAGTGACTCAGTGAGACACTGGCAACTTGAGGACACGACAACTCACTGTACACGGCCGGAAAACCCTCGGCTCCCACACATAAACGACAAAGCTTACATCAGGGAACAAATCTTACACGGCGATCTTGCCCAAATTCACGAAGATATATATGAAGCCTATCGGCGTTAGAACAGGAGCAGAAGAAACCATGCCATGTGCTCGACCGCGGCTGACGCGCTGGTGCACGCCAGCTCGCACACCCGCGCTGAGCCATGCGCGCCCACGCGCCCGCGCCGATCTACGCCCGACCATGCACCGAGCCCGCACCTATAAAGCCACCCTGGACGCGCAACACTCCACTCCGCACCTCGCCTGACTTACGAGACCCAGCTCTTAACTCTGGCGAGCTCTACGCCGCCCGCCCGAGCCACCCGAGCACCGGCCACTATGGCCAGCCATCTTTGTAGGCACCTAGCCTCACCCGAGCCCCTGGATAGCTTCACCGTGGAGCTGTGAAGCTTTTCCAAGCAAGAATTGAGACCCTGCCTCACCGGAGCAGCGAGATCACCCTCGTCGGACTTCGGCCGTGAAAGTCGCCTAGAGGGGGGGGGTGAATAGGGCGAAACTGAAAATCTCAAAAATAATCACAACTACAAGCCGGGTTAGCGTTAGAAATATAATAGAGTCCGCGAGAGAGGGCGCAAAACAAATTGCAAGCGAATAATGAAGTGAGACACGAGGATTTGTTTTACCGAGGTTCGGTTCTTTCAAACCTACTCCCCGTTGAGGAGGCCACAAAGGCCGGGTCTCTTTCAACCCTTCCCTCTCTCAAACGGTCCCACGGACCGAGTGAGCTTTTCTTCTTCTCAATCAAAATGGGAACAAAACTTCCCCGCAAGGGCCACCACACAATTGGTGCCTCTTGCCTTGGTTACAATTGAGTTTTGATCACAAGAACAAATGAGAAAGAAAGAAAGCGATCCAAGCGCAAGAGCTCAAAAGAACACGGCAAATCTCTCTCGCTAGTCACTAAAGGCTTGAGTGGAATTGGAGAGGATTTGATCTCTTTGGTGTGTCTAGAATTGAATGCCTAGCTCTTGTAAGTGGTTGGAAGTTGGAAAACTTGGATCACTTGAATGGGGGGTGGTTGGGGGTATTTATAGCCCCAACCACCAAACTAGCCGTTTGGTGAGGCTGTCTGTTCGATGGCGCACCGGACAGTCCGGTGCACACCGGACATGTCCGGTGCGACAGCCACGTCACCAAAGCCGTTGCAATATGACCGTTGGAGTTCTGACTTCTGGACCCGCCTGGATGTCCGGTGCACACCGGACATGTACTGTTTGATGTCCGGTGTGCCTGCTCCCGCGTGCCTGACAACTGCGCGGTTCTGGCGCGCATTAAATGCGCCTGCAGGTGACCGTTGGCGCGAAGTAGCCGTTGCCCCGAGGTTGCACCGGACATGTCCGGTGAATTATAGCGGAGCCGTCTTCGCGAATTCCCGAGACTGGCGAGTTCCTGAGGCCGCTCTTCCTTGGAGCACCGGACATGTCCGGTGTACACCGGACAGTCCGGTGATTTTTAGCGGAGTGGCCTTTGGAAATTCCCGAGAGTGAAGAGTTTGAGCTGAAGTCCGCTGGTGCACCGGACACTGTCCGGTGGCACACCGGACAGTCCGGTGCGCCAGACCAGAGGAGTCTTTTGGTTGCTCCTTTGCCCTTTCGTTGACCCAACGCATGGTCATTTTATTGGCTAAGTGTGAACCTTTTGCACCTGTAAAACTTATACACTAGAGCAAACTAGTTAGTCCAATATTTGTGTTGGGCAATTCAACCACCAAAATTATTTAGGGACTAGGTGTACACCTAATTCCCTTTCAATCTCCCCCTTTTTGGTGATTGATGCCAACACAAACCAAAGCAAATATAGAAGTGCATAGTGAACTAGTTTGCATAATGTAAGTGCAAAGGTTGCTTGGAATTGAGCCAATATAAATACTTACATGATGCGCATGGATTGTTTTCTTTGTTTTTGACATATTGGACCATATATGCACCACAAGTTTTGTTTTTGCAAACTCTTTTGTAAATTCTTTTCAAAGTCCTTTTGCAAGATAAATGAATAAGATTTTGCAAAGCATTTTCAGTTTTTGAAATTTTCTCCCTTTGATCCAAATGCTTTTCCTTTGACTAAACAAAACTCCCCCTCAAATAAAGTCTCCTCTTAGTGTTCAGGAGGGTTTTAAGACATTAATTTTGAAAATACTACTTGCTCCCCCTTTAGAACACAAAGAGATACCAATTTTGAAATTTACCACTTGAAAATCATTAATTTTAAAATTTTGGTGGGTGCGGTCCTTTTGCTTTGGGCTCATACTTTCTCCCCCTTTGGCATGAATCGCCAAAAACAGATACTTTGAGTGAGACATAAGCCCTTAGAAGTACTTTCTCCTCCTTTGGTCATAAAATAAATGAGTGAAGATTATACCAAGGTTGGAGAGATGATGCGGAGCGACGGCGAAGGATGAGTAGTAGAGTGGAGTGGAAGCCTTGTCTTTGCCGAAGACTCCAATTCCCTTTCAATATACCTATGACTTGGTTTTGAATACACTTGAAAACACATTAGTCATAGCATATAAAAGAGACATGATCAAAGGTATTATTATGAGCTATGTGTGCAAGTTTAGCAAAAGAAATTCCTAGAATCAAGAATATTAAGCTCATGCCTAAGTCTGGTAAAAGATTGTTCATCAAGCGGCTTGGTAAAGATATCGGCTAATTGATCTTTAGTGTTAATGTATGAAATCTCGATATCCCCCTTTTGTTGGTGATCCCGAAGAAAGTGATACCGAATGGCTATGTGTTTAGTGCGGCTATGCTCAATGGGATTATCCGCCATGCGGATTGCACTCTCATTATCACATAGAAGAGGGACTTTGGTTAATTTGTAACCGTAGTCCCGCAGGGTTTGCCTCATCCAAAGCAATTGCGCACAACAGTGGCCTGCGGCAATATACTCGGCTTCGGCGGTAGAAAGAGCGACCGAATTTTGCTTCTTTGAAGCCCAAGACACCAAGGATCTTCCCAAGAACCGGCAAGTCCCCGATGTGCTCTTCCTATTAATCTTACACCCCGCCCAATCGGCATCCGAATATCCAATCAAATCAAAAGTGGATCCCCGAGGGTACCAAAGTCCAAACTTAGGAGTATAAGCCAAATATCTCAAGATTCGTTTTACGGCCGTAAGGTGTGATTCCTTAGGGTCGGCTTGGAATCTTGCACACATGCATACGGAAAGCATAATGTCCGGTCGAGATGCACATAAATAAAGCAATGAACCAATCATCGACCGGTATACCTTTTGATCCACGGACTTACCTCCCGTGTCGAGGTCGAGATGCCCATTTGTTCCCATGGGAGTCTTGATGGGCTTGGCATCCTTCATTCCAAACTTGCTTAGAATGTCTTGAGTATACTTCGTTTGGCTAATGAAAGTGCCCTCTTGGAGTTGCTTGACTTGAAATCCTAAGAAATATTTCAACTCCCCCATCATAGACATCTCGAATTTTTGTGTCATGATCCTACTAAATTCTTCACATGTAGATTTGTTAGTAGACCCAAATATAATATCGTCAACATAAATTTGGCATACGAACAAATCATTGTCAAGAGTTTTAGTGAATAAAGTAGGATCGGCTTTGCCGACTTTGAAGCCATTTGCAATAAGGAAATCTCTAAGGCATTCATACCATGCTCTTGGGGCTTGCTTGAGCCCATAAAGCGCCTTAGAGAGCCTATAAACATGGTTGGGGTACTCACTGTCTTCAAAGCCGGGAGGTTGCTCAACATAGACCTCCTCCTTGATTGGTCCATTGAGGAAGGCACTCTTCACGTCCATTTGATAAAGCTTGAAGCCATGGTAAGTAGCATAGGCTAATAATATGAGAATTGACTCAAGCCTAGCTACGGGTGCATAGGTTTCACCAAAATCCAAACCTTCGACTTGTGAATACCCCTTGGCCACGAGTCGAGCTTTGTTCCTTGTCACCACACCATGCTCGTCTTGCTTGTTGCGGAAGACCCACTTGGTTCCTACAACATTTTGATTAGGACGTGGAACTAAGTGCCATACCTCATTCCTTGTGAAATTGTTGAGCTCCTCTTGCATCGCCATCACCCAATCCGAATCTTGAAGTGCTTCCTCTACCCTGTGTGGCTCAATAGAGGAAACAAAAGAGTAATGCTCACAAAAATGTGCAACACGAGATCGAGTGGTTTCCCCCTTATGAATGTCGCCGAGGATGGTGTCGACGGGGTGATCTCTTTGTATTGCTTGGTGGACTCTTGGGTGTGGCGGCCTTGGTTGTTCATCCTCCTTGTCTTCATCGTTTGTATCTCCCCCTTGATCGTTGCCGTCATTTTGAGGTGGCTCATCTTCTTGATCTTCTTGTTCAACATCTTGAGCCTCATCCTCAGTTTGAGTTGGTGGAGATGCTTGCATTGAGGAGGATGGTTGATCTTGTGCATGTGGAGGCTCTTCGGATTCCTTAGGACACACATCCCCAATGGACATGTTCTTCAGCGCTATGCATGGAGCCTGTTCTTCACCTATTTCATCAAGATCAACTTGCTCTACTTGAGAGCCGTTAGTCTCATCAAACACAACGTCACAAGAAACTTCAACAAGTCCTGAGGACTTGTTAAAGACTCGATATGCCCTTGTGTTTGAGTCATATCCTAGTAAAAAGTCTTCTACAGTTTTAGGAGCAAATTTAGATTTTCTACCTCTTTTGACAAGAATAAAACATTTGCTACCAAAAACTCTAAAATATGAAATATTGGGCTTTTTACCGGTTAGGAGTTCATAGGATGTCTTCTTGAGGATTCGGTGGAGATATAACCGGTTGATGGCATAGCAAGCGGTATTGACCGCTTCGGCCCAAAACCGATCCGGTGTCTTGTACTCATCAAGCATGGTTCTTGCCATGTACAATAGAGTTCGATTCTTCCTCTCCACTACACCATTTTGTTGTGGAGTGTAGGGAGAAGAGAACTCATGCTTGATGCCCTCCTCCTCAAGGAAGCCTTCTATTTGTGAATTTTTGAACTCCGTCCCATTGTCGCTTCTAATTTTCTTGATTCTTAAGCCAAACTCATTTTGAGCCCGTCTCAAGAATCCCTTTAAGGTCTCTTGGGTATAAGATTTGTCCTGCAAAAAGAACACCCAAGTGAAGCGAGAATAATCATCCACAATAACTAGACAGTACTTACTCCCGCCGATGCTTATGTAAGCGATCGGGCCGAATAGGTCCATGTGTAGGAGCTCCAGTGGCCTGTCACTAGTCATGATGTTCTTGTGTGGATGATGGGTGCCAACTTGCTTCCCGGCTTGGCATGCGCTACAAATCCTGTCTTTCTCAAAATGAACATTGGTTAGTCCTAAAATGTGTTCTCCCTTTAGAAGCTTGTGAAGATTCTTCATTCCAACATGGGCTAGTCGGCGGTGCCAAAGCCAACCCAAGTTAGTCTTAGCAATCAAGCAAGTGTCGAGTTCAGCTCTATCAAAATCTACCAAGTATAGCTGACCCTCTAACACTCCCTTGAATGCTATTGAATCATCACTTCTTCTAAAGACAGTAACACCTGTATCAGTGAATAGACAGTTGTAGCCCATTTGACATAATTGGGATACGGAAAGCAAATTGTAATCTAAGGAATCTACAAGAAAAACATTGGAAATAGTATGGTCAGGTGATATAGCAATTTTACCCAATCCTTTGACCAAACCTTGATTTCCATCCCCGAATGTGATAGCTCGTTGGGGATCTTGGTTTTTCTCATATGAGGAGAACATCTTTTTCTCCCCTGTCATGTGGTTTGTGCACCCGCTGTCGAGTATCCAACTTGAGCCCCCGGATGCATAAACCTACAAAACAATTTTAGTTCTTGATTTTAGGTACCCAAACGGTTTTGGGTCCTTTGGCATTAGAAACAAGAACTTTGGGTACCCAAACACAAGTCTTGGAGCCCTTGTGTTTGCCCCCAACAATCTTGGCAACTACCTTGCCTGATTTGTTAGTTAAAACATATGATGCATCAAAAGTTTTAAATGAAATGCTATGATCATTTGATGCATTAGGAGTTTTCTTTCTAGGCAACTTAGCATGGGTTGGTTGCCTAGAGCTAGATGTCTCACCCTTATACATGAAAGCATGGTTAGGGCCAGAGTGAGACTTCCTAGAATGAATTTTCTTGATTTTGCTCTCGGGATAACCGGCAGGGTACAAAATGTATCCCTCGTTATCCTGAGGCATGGGAGCCTTGCCCTTAACAAAGTTAGACAAGTTCTTAGGAGGGGCATTAAGCTTGACATTGTCTCCTCTTTGGAAGCCAATGCCATCCTTAATGCCAGGTCGTCTCCCATTATAGAGCATGCTTCTAGCAAATTTAAATTTTTCATTTTCTAAGTCATGCTCACTAATCTTAGCATTAAGTTGTGCTATGTGATCATTTTGTTTTTTAATTAAGGCTAGGTGATCATGAATAACATCAACATTAATATCTCTACACCTAGTACAAATGGAAATATGCTCAGTAGATGTAGAGGGTTTGCAAGATTTTAATTCTACAACCTTAGCATGCAACATATCATTCTTAGTTCTAAGGTCAGAAATTGTAACATTGCAAACATCTAATTCTTTAGCCTTAGCAATTAATTTCTCATTCTCATTTCTAAGACTAGCAATAGAAACATTCAACTCATCAATCCTAGTAAGCAAATCAACATTATCATTTCTAGGATGGAAAGTTGAATCAATACAAACATGAGAATCAACCTTAGCAATTAATTTGGCATTTTCATTTCTAAGGTTGGCAATAGTGTCATGGCAAGTGCTTAGCTCACTAGATAATTTGTTACATTTTTCTACCTCTAAAGCATAAGCATTTTTAACCTTAACATGCTTCTTATTTTCTTTAATAAGGAATTCTTCTTGAGAATCCAAGAGATCATCCTTCTCATGTATAGCACTAATCAATTCATTTAATTTTTCTTTTTGTTGCATGTTGAGGTTAGCAAAAAGAGTGCGCAAGTTATCCTCCTCATTTTTATCATCATCCTCATCACTAGATGTTTCATATTTAGTGGAGGACCTTGATTTTACCTTCTTTTTGTCGTCCTTGGCCATGAGACACTTGTGGCCGACGTTGGGGAAGAGGAGGCCTTTGGTGACGGCGATGTTGGCGGCGTCCTCGTCGGAGGATGAGTCGGTGGAGCTCTCGTCGGAGTCCCATTCGCGGCACACGTGGGCATCGCCGCCCTTCTTCTTGTGATACCTCTTCTTTTCTCTCCTCTTGCCCTTCTTGTCGTCGCCCCTGTCACTGTCACTAGACATAGGACATTTTGCAATAAAGTGACCGGGCTTACCACACTTGTAGCAAACCTTCTTGGAACGGGGTTTGTAGTCCTTCCCCTTCCGTTGCTTGAGGATTTGCCGAAAGCTTTTGATGATTAGGGCCATCTCCTCATTGTCGAACTTGGAGGCGTCAATTGGTTGTCTACTTGGTGTAGACTCCTTCTTCTTCTCCTCCGTGGCCTTGAAGGCCACCGGTTGCGCCTCGGATGTGGAAGGTTCGTCAAGTTCATTGATCTTCTTTGAGCCCTTAATCATGCATTCAAAGCTTACAAAATTCCCGATAACTTCCTCGGGGGTCATTAGTGGATATCTAGGATTACCACGAATTAATTGAACTTGAGTGGGGTTAAGGAAAATAAGAGCTCTTAAAATAACCTTAACCACCTCGTGGTCATCCCATTTTTTGCTCCCGAGGTTGCGCACTTGGTTCACCAAGGTCTTGAGCCGATTGTACATGTCTTGTGGCTCCTCCCCTTGGCGAAGACGAAAGCGACCGAGCTCCCCCTCGATCGTTTCCCGCTTGGTGATCTTGGTGAGTTCATCACCTTCGTGCGCCGTCTTGAGTAGGTCCCAAATCTCCTTTGCGTTCTTCAACCCTTGCACTTTGTTGTATTCCTCCTTGCTTAGAGAGGCAAGGAGAATGGTTGCGGCTTGGGAGTTGAAGTGCTCGATTTGGGCTACTTCGTCCGTGTCATAATCCTCATCCCCTAGTGATGGTACCTGTGCTCCAAACTCAACAACATTCCATATACTTTTGTGGAGTGAGGTTAGATGAAATTTCATTAAATCACTCCACCTAGCATAATCTTCGCCATCAAAAGTTGGCGGTTTGCCTAATGGAACGGAAAGTAAAGGAGTATGTCTAGTTGTACGGGGATAGTGTAAGGGGATCATACTAAACTTCTTGCGCTCTTGGCGCTTAGAAGTTACGGACGGTGCGTCGGAGTCGGAGGTGGATGTTGATGAAGTGTCGGTCTCGTAGTAGACCACCTTCCTCATCCTCTTGTGCTTGTCCCCACTCCGATGTGGCTTGTGAGAAGAAGATTTTTCCTTCTTCTCCTTGTGGTGAGAAGAGGAAGATCTTTTCTCCTTCCGCTTGGAGGAGTTCTTCTTCTTCTCCCTTCTCTTGGTGCGGGACTCTTCCGATGAAGTGCTCCCTTGGCTTGTAGTGGGCTTGTCGCCGGTCTCCATCTCCCTCTTGGTGTGATCTCCCGACATCACTTCGAGCGGTTAGGCTCTAATGAAGTACCGGGCTCTGATACCAATTGAAAGTCGCCTAGAGGGGGGGTGAATAGGGCGAAACTGAAAATCTCAAAAATAATCACAACTACAAGCCGGGTTAGCGTTAGAAATATAATAGAGTCCGCGAGAGAGGGCGCAAAACAAATTGCAAGCGAATAATGAAGTGAGACACGAGGATTTGTTTTACCGAGGTTCGGTTCTTTCAAACCTACTCCCCGTTGAGGAGGCCACAAAGGCCGGGTCTCTTTCAACCCTTCCCTCTCTCAAACGGTCCCACGGACCGAGTGAGCTTTTCTTCTTCTCAATCAAAATGGGAACAAAACTTCCCCGCAAGGGCCACCACACAATTGGTGCCTCTTGCCTTGGTTACAATTGAGTTTTGATCACAAGAACAAATGAGAAAGAAAGAAAGCGATCCAAGCGCAAGAGCTCAAAAGAACACGGCAAATCTCTCTCGCTAGTTGAAAGTCGCCTAGAGGGGGGGTGAATAGGGCGAAACTGAAAATCTCAAAAATAATCACAACTACAAGCCGGGTTAGCGTTAGAAATATAAACGAGTCCGCGAGAGAGGGCGCAAAACAAATCGCAAGCAAATGAAGAGAGTGACACGCGAATTTGTTTTACCGAGGTTCGGTTTTCGCAAACCTACTCCCCGTTGAGGAGGCCACTAAGGCCGGGTCTCTTTCAACCCTTCCCTCTCAAACGGTCCCTCGGACCGAGTGAGCTTTTCTTCTTCTCAATCAAACGGGAACAAAACTTCCCCGCAAGGGCCACCACACAATTGGTGCATCTTGCCTTGGTTACAGTTGAGTTTTGATCACAAGAACAAGTGAGAAGGAAAGAAAGCGATCCAAGCGCAAGAGCTCAAAAGAACACGGCAAATCTCTCTCGCTAGCACTAAAGGCTTGAGTGGAATTGGAGAGGATTTGATCTCTTTTGTGTGTCTTAGAATTGAATGCCTAGCTCTTGTATAGTGGTTGGAAGTTGGAAAACTTGGATACCATGAATGGTGGGGTGGTTGGGGTATTTATAGCCCCAACCACCAAAAGTGACCGTTGCTGGAAGCTGTTTGTTCGATGGCACACCGGACAGTCCGGTGCACACCGGACAGTCCGGTGCCCCCACCACGTCACCATTGCCGTTGGATTCTGACCGTTGGAGCTTCTGATTTCTGGGCCCTCCTGGGTGTCCGGTGCACACCGGACATGTACTGTTTATTGTCCGGTGCACCGGTGTGGGCGATCCTGACGACTGCGCGCGCATTAAATGCACCGCAGGTAGCCGTTGGCGCCGAAATAGCCGTTGCTCCGCTGGCACACCGGACAGTCCGGTGCACACCGGACAGTCCGGTGAATTTTAGCGGAGCGGCTGCTGCGCGAACCCGAGGCTGGCGAGTTCCGGAGACCGCGCTACCTTGGAGCACCGGACATGTCCGGTGCACACCGGATAGTCCGGTGAATTATAGCGCGCCGGCTTCCGAGAATTCCCGAGGGCGAAGAGTTTGAAGTCGGAGTTCTCTGGTGCAGTCGTGGCGCACCGGACAGTCCGGTGCCCCCAGACCAGAGGTGCCTTCGGTTGCCTCATTGCTCCTTTGTTGAATCCAACACTTGATCTTTTTATTGGCTAAGTGTGAACCTTTTGCACCTGTATAACTTATACTAGAGCAAACTAGTTAGTCCAAAATTTGTGTTGGGCAATTCAACCACCAAAATTATTTAGGAACTAGGTGTAAGCCTAATTCCCTTTCAATCTCCCCCTTTTTGGTGATTGATGCCAACACAAACCAAAGCAAATATTGAAATGCATAATTGAACTAGTTTGCATAATGTAAGTGCAAAGGTTGCTTGGAATTGAGCCAATAAATACTTACATGATGCGCATGGATTGTTTTCTTTGTTTTTGACATATTGGACCTCATTTGCACCAAAGGTTTTGTTTTTGCAAACTCTTTTGTAAATTCTTTTCAAGGTCATTTTGCAAGATAGTCAAAGGTAAATGAATAAGATTTTGCAAAGCATTTTCAAGATTTGAAATTTTCTTCCTTTGTTCAAATGCTTTTCCTTTGACTAAACAAAACTCCTCCTCAAATAAGGTCTCCTCTTAGTGTTCAAGAGGGTTTTAAGACATCAATTTTGAAAATACTAGTTGCTCCCCCTTTAGAACACAAAGAGATACCAATTTTGAAATTTACCAATTTAAAATCATCAAATTTATAAAATTAGGTGGTGGTGCGGTCCTTTTGCTTTGGGCTCATATTTTCTCCCCCTTTGGCATGAATCGCCAAAAACGGAAGCATTAGAGCCCAATGAAGTACTTTCTCCTCCTTTGGTCATAAAATAAATGAGTGAAGATTATACCTAAGTTGGAGAGATTGCTTGGAGAGACGGCGAAGGATGAGTAGTTGAGTGGAGTGGAAGCCTTTGTCTTCGCCGAAGACTCCAATTCCCTTTCAATATACCTATGACTTGGTTTGAAATACACTTGAAAGCACATTAGTCATAGCATATAAAAAGAGACATGATCAAAGGTATATTTATGAGCTATGTGTGCAAGTTTAGCAAAAGAAATTCCTAGAATCAAGAATATTAAGCTCATGCCTAAGTCTGGTAAAAGATTGCTCATCAAGAGGCTTGGTAAAGATATCGGCTAATTGATCTTTAGTGTTAATGTAAGAAATCTCGATATCCCCCTTTTGTTGGTGATCCCGAAGAAAATGATACCGAATGACTATGTGTTTAGTGCGACTATGCTCGACGGGATTGTTGGCCATTTTGATTGCACTCTCATTATCACATAGCAAGGGGACTTTGGTTAATTTGTAACCGTAGTCCCGCAGGGTTTGCCTCATCCAAAGCAATTGCGCGCAACAATGGCCTGCGGCAATATACTCGGCTTCGGCGGTGGAAAGAGCGACCGAATTTTGCTTCTTTGAAGCCCATGACACCAAGGATCTTCCCAAGAACTGGCAAGTCCCCGATGTGCTCTTCCTATTAATCTTACACCCCGCCCAATCGGCATCCGAATAACCAATCAAATCAAAAGTAGATCCCCGAGGGTACCAAAGCCCAAACTTAGGAGTATAAGCCAAATATCTCAAGATTCGTTTTACGGCCGTAAGGTGTGATTCCTTAGGGTCGGTTTGGAATCTTGCACACATGCAAACGGAAAGCATAATGTCCGGTCGAGATGCACATAAATACAGCAATGACCCAATCATCGACCGGTATACCTTTTGATCCACGGACTTACCTCCCGTGTCGAGGTCGAGATGCCCATTGGTTCCCATGGGTGTCTTGATGGGCTTGGCATCCTTCATTCCAAACTTGCTTAAAATGTCTTGAGTATACTTTGTTTGGCTAATGAAGGTGCCCTCTTGGAGTTGCTTGACTTGGAATCCTAGAAAATACTTCAACTCCCCCATCATTGACATCTCGAATTTCTTTGTCATGATCCTACTAAATTCTTCACATGTAGATTTGTTAGTAGACCCAAATATGATATCATCAACATAAATTTGGCATACAAACAAATCATTGTCAAGAGTCTTAGTGAATAAAGTAGGATCGGCCTTGCCGACTTTGAAGCCATTTGCAATAAGGAAATCTCTAAGGCATTCATACCATGCTCTTGGGGCTTGCTTAAGCCCATAAAGCGCCTTAGAGAGCCTATAAACATGGTTAGGGTACTCACTGTCTTCAAAGCCGGGAGGTTGCTCAACGTAGACCTCCTCCTTGATTGGTCCATTGAGGAAGGCACTCTTCACGTCCATTTGATAAAGCTTGAAGCCATGGTAAGTAGCATAGGCTAATAATATGCGAATTGACTCAAGCCTAGCTACGGGTGCATAGGTTTCTCCGAAATCCAAACCTTCGACTTGTGAATACCCCTTGGCCACGAGTCGAGCTTTGTTCCTAGTCACCACACCATGCTCGTCTTGCTTGTTGCGGAAGACCCACTTGGTTCCTACAACATTTTGATTAGGACGTGGAACTAAATGCCATACCTCATTCCTTGTGAAATTGTTGAGCTCCTCTTGCATTGCCATCACCCAATCCGAATCTTGAAGTGCTTCCTCTACCCTGTGTGGCTCAATAGAGGAAACAAAAGAGTAATGCTCACAAAAATGAGCAACACGAGATCGAGTAGTTACCCCCTTATGAATATCGCCGAGGATGGTGTCGACGGGGTGATCTCGTTGTATTGCTTGGTGGACTCTTGGGTGTGGCGGCCTTGGTTGTTCATCCTCCTTGTCTTCATCATTTGAATCTCCCCCTTGATCGTTGCCGTCATTTTGAGGTGGCTCATCTTTTTGATCTTCTTGTTCAACATCTTGAGCCTCATCCTCAATTTGTGTCGGTGGAGATGCTTGCATGGAGGAGGATGGTTGATCTTGTGCATGTGGAGGCTCTTCGGATTCCTTAGGATACACATCCCCAATGGACATGTTCCTTAGCGCTATGCATGGAGCCTGTTCTTCACCTATCTCATCAAGATCAACTTGCTCTACTTGAGAGCCGTTAGTTTCATCAAACACAACGTCACAAGAAACTTCAACAAGTCCTGAGGACTTGTTAAAGACTCTATATGCCCTTGTGTTTGAGTCATATCCTAGTAAAAAGCCTTCTACAGTTTTAGGAGCAAATTTAGATTTTCTACTTCTTTTAACAAGTATAAAGCATTTGCTACCAAAAACTCTAAAATATGAAATATTTGGCTTTTTACCGGTTAGGAGTTCATAGGATGTCTTCTTGAGGATTCGGTGAAGATATAGCCGGTTGATGGCGTAGCAAGCGGTGTTGACCGCTTCGGCCCAAAACCGATCCGGTGTCTTGTATTCATCAAGAATGGTTCTTGCCATGTCCAGTAGAGTTCGATTCTTCCTCTCCACTACACCATTTTGTTGTGGAGTGTAGGGAGAAGAGAACTCATGCTTGATGCCCTCCTCCTCAAGGAAACCTTCAATTTGAGAGTTCTTGAACTCCGTCCCATTGTCGCTTCTAATTTTCTTGATCCTCAAGCCGAACTCATTTTGAGCCCGTCTCAAGAATCCTTTTAAGGTCTTTTGGGTATAGGATTTATCCTGCAAAAAGAATACCCAGGTGAAGCGAGAATAATCATCCACAATTACAAGACAATACTTACTACCGCCGATGCTTATGTAAGCGATCGGGCCGAATAAATCCATGTGTAGGAGCTCCAGTGGCCTGTCGGTAGTCATGATGTTTTTGTGTGGATGATGGATGCCAACTTGCTTCCCGGCTTGACACGCGCTACAAATCCTGTCTTTCTCAAAATGAACATTGGTTAGTCCTAAAATGTGTTCTCCCTTTAGAAGCTTGTGAAGATTCTTCATTCCAACATGGGCTAGTCGGCGGTGCCAGAGCCAACCCAAGTTAGTCTTAGCAATCAAGCAAGTGTCGAGTTCAGCTCTATCAAAATCAACCAAGTATAGCTGACCCTCTAACACTCCCTTAAATGCTATTGAATCATCACTTCTTCTAAAGACAGTAACACCTATATCAGTAAAAAGACAGTTGTAGCCCATTTGACATAATTGAGATACGGAAAGCAAATTGTAATCTAGAGAATCTACAAGAAAAACATTGGAAATAGTATGGTCAGGTGATATAGCAATTTTACCCAATCCTTTGACCAAACCTTGATTTCCATCCCCGAATGTGATGGCTCGTTGGGGATCTTGGTTTTTCTCATATGAGGAGAACATCCTTTTCTCCCCTGTCATGTGGTTTGTGCACCCGCTGTCGAGTATCCAACTTGTGCCCCCGGATGCATAAACCTACAAAACAAGTTTAGTTCTTTGTTTTAGGTACCCAAATGGTTTTGGGTCCTTTGGCATTAGAAACGAGAACTTTGGGTACCCAAACACAAGTCTTGGAACCCTTGTGTTTGCCCCCAACAATTTTGGCAACTACCTTGCCGGATTTGTTAGTTAAAACATATGATGCATCAAAAGTTTTGAATGAAATAGTATGATCATTTGATGCATTAGGAATTTTCTTTCTAGGCAACTTGGCATGGGTTGGTTGCCTAGATCTAGATGTCTCACCCTTATACATAAAAGCATGATTAGGGCCAGAGTGAGACTTCCTAGAATGAATTTTCTTAATTTTACTCTCAGGATACTCGGCAGGGTACAGAATGTAACCCTCGTTATCCTGAGGCATGGGAGCCTTGCCCTTAACAAAGTTAGACAAGTTCTTAGGAGGGGCATTAATTTTGACAATGTCTCCCCTTTGGAAGCCAATGCCGTCCTTAATGCCCGGGCGTCTCCCATTATAGAGCATGCTTCTAGCAAATTTAAATTTTTCATTTTCTAAGTCATGCTCACTAATCTTAGCATTAAGTTGAGCTATGTGATCATTTTGTTTTTTAATTAAGGCTAGGTGATCATGGATAGCATCAACATTAATATCTCTACATCTAGTACAAATGGACACATGCTCAATAGTAGATGTAGAGGGTTTGCAAGACTTTAATTCAATGACCTTAGCATGCAACAAATCATTTTTAGTTCTAAGTTCCGAAATAGTAGCATTGCAAACATCAAAATCCTTAGTCTTAGCAATTAATTTCTCATTCTCATTTCTAAGGCTAGCAAGAGAAATGTTTAATTCTTCAATCCTAGCAAGCAAATCATCATTATCATTTCTAGGATTGGGAATTGAAACATTGCAAATATGAGAATCAACCTTAGCTAACAAATTAGCATTTTCATTTCTAAGGTTGTCTATAGTCTCATGGCAAGTACTTAGCTCACTAGACAATTTTTCACATTTTTCTATTTCTAGAGCATAAGCATTTTTAACCTTAACATGCTTCTTATTTTCTTTAATAAGGAAGTCCTCTTGAGAATCCAAGAGATCATCCTTCTCATGTATAGCACTAATCAATTCATTTAATTTTTCTTTTTGTTGCATGTTGAGGTTAGCAAAAAGAATGCGCAAGTTATCCTCCTCATTTTTATCATCATCCTCATCACTAGATGTTTCATATTTAGTGGAGGACCTTGATTTTACCTTCTTTTTGCCGTCCTTGGCCATGAGACACTTGTGGCCGACGTTGGGGAAGAGGAGGCCCTTGGTGACGGCGATGTTGGCGGCGTCCTCATCGTCGGAGGAGTCGCTTGAGCTTTCGTCGGAGTCCCACTCCCGACAAACATGGGCATCGCCGCCCTTCTTCTTGTAGTACTTCTTCTTTTCTCTCCTCTTTCCCTTCTTGTCGTTGCCCCTGTCACTGTCACTAGACATAGGACATTTTGCAATAAAATGACCGGGCTTACCACACTTGTAGCAAACCTTCTTGGAACGGGATTTGTAATCTTTCCCCTTCCGTTGCTTGAGGATTTGCCGAAAGCTTTTGATGATTAGGGCCATCTCCTCATTGTCGAGCTTGGAGGCGTCAATTGGTTGTCTACTTGGTGTAGACTCCTCCTTCTTCTCCTCCGTTGCCTTGAAGGCCACCGGTTGCGCCTCGGATGTGGAAGACTCGTCAAGCTCGTTAATCTTCTTTGAGCCCTTAATCATGCATTCAAAGCTTACAAAATTCCCGATAACTTCCTCGGGGGTCATTAGTGGATATCTAGGATTACCACGAATTAATTGTACTTGAGTGGGGTTAAGGAAAATAAGTGCTCTTAAAATAACCTTAACCACCTCGTGGTCATCCCACTTCTTGCTCCCGAGGTTGCGCACTTGGTTCACCAAGGTCTTGAGCCGGTTGTACATATCTTGTGGCTCCTCCCCTTGGCGAAGACGGAAGCGACCGAGCTCCCCCTCGATCGTTTCCCGCTTGGTGATCTTTGTGAGTTCATCACCCTCGTGTGCCGTCTTGAGTAGGTCCCAAATCTCCTTTGCGTTCTTCAACCCTTGCACTTTGTTGTATTCCTCCTTGCTTAGAGAGGCAAGGAGAATGGTTGCGGCTTGGGAGTTGAAGTGCTCGATTTGGGCCACTTCGTCTGTGTCATAGTCCTCATCCCCTACAGATGGTACCTGTACACCATACTCAACAACATCCCATATACTTTTGTGGAGAGAGGTTAGATGAAATCACATTAAATTACTCCACATAGCATAATCTTCACCATTAAAAGTTGGTGGTTTGCCTAATGGGACGGAAAGTAAAGGTGTATGTTTAGGAATGCGAGGGTAGCGTAGGGGAATCTTACTATACTTCTTACGCTCTTGGCGTTTAGAAGTGACGGATGCCGCGTCGGAGCCGGAGGTGGATGTCGATGAAGTGTCGGTCTCGTAGTAGACCACTTTCCTCATCCTCTTGGGCTTGTCCCCACTCCGATGCGGCTTGTGAGAGGAAGATTTTTCCTTATTCTCCTTGTGGTGAGAAGAGGAAGATCTTTTCTCCTTCCGCTTGGGGGAGTTCTTCTTCTTCTCCCTTCTCTTGGTGCGGGACTCTTCCGATGAAGTGCTCCCTTGGCTTGTAGTGGGCTTGTTATCGCCGGTCTCCATCTCCCTCTTGGTGTGATCTCCCGACATCACTTCGAGCGGTTAGGCTCAAATGAAGCACCTGCTCTGATACCAATTGAAAGTCGCCTAGAGGGGGGGTGAATAGGGCGAAACTGAAAATCTCAAAAATAATCACAACTACAAGCCGGGTTAGCGTTAGAAATATAAACGAGTCCGCGAGAGAGGGCGCAAAACAAATCGCAAGCAAATGAAGAGAGTGACACGCGAATTTGTTTTACCGAGGTTTGGTTTTCGCAAACCTACTCCCCGTTGAGGAGGCCACTAAGGCCGGGTCTCTTTCAACCCTTCCCTCTCTCAAACGGTCCCTCGGACCGAGTGAGCTTTTCTTCTTCTCAATCAAACGGGAACAAAACTTCCCCGCAAGGGCCACCACACAATTGGTGCCTCTTGCCTTGGTTACAGTTGAGTTTTGATCACAAGAACAAGTGAGAAGGAAAGAAAGCGATCCAAGCGCAAGAGCTCAAAAGAACACGGCAAATCTCTCTCGCTAGCACTAAAGGCTTGAGTGGAATTGGAGAGGATTTGATCTCTTTTGTGTGTCTTAGAATTGAATGCCTAGCTCTTGTATAGTGGTTGGAAGTTGGAAAACTTGGATACCATGAATGGTGGGGTGGTTGGGGTATTTATAGCCCCAACCACCAAAAGTGACCGTTGCTGGAAGCTGTTTGTTCGATGGCACACCGGACAGTCCGGTGCCCCCACCACGTCACCATTGCCGTTGGATTCTGACCGTTGGAGCTTCTGATTTCTGGGCCCTCCTGGGTGTCCGGTGCACACCGGACATGTACTGTTTATTGTCCGGTGCACCGGTGTGGGCGATCCTGACGACTGCGCGCGCATTAAATGCACCGCAGGTAGCCGTTGGCGCCGAAATAGCCGTTGCTCTGCTGGCACACCGGACAGTCCGGTGCACACCGGACAGTCCGGTGAATTTTAGCGGAGCGGCTGCTGCGCGAACCCGAGGCTGGCGAGTTCCGGAGACCGCGCTACCTTGGAGCACCGGACATGTCCGGTGCACACCGGATAGTCCGGTGAATTATAGCGCGCCGGCTTCCGAGAATTCCCGAGGGCGAAGAGTTTGAAGTCGGAGTTCTCTGGTGCAGTCGTGGCGCACCGGACACTGTCCGGTGTACACCGGACAGTCCAGTGCCCCCAGACCAGAGGTGCCTTCGGTTGCCTCATTGCTCCTTTGTTGAATCCAACACTTGATCTTTTTATTGGCTAAGTGTGAACCTTTTGCACCTGTATAACTTATACTAGAGCAAACTAGTTAGTCCAAAATTTGTGTTGGGCAATTCAACCACCAAAATTATTTAGGAACTAGGTGTAAGCCTAATTCCCTTTCACTAGTCACTAAAGGCTTGAGTGGAATTGGAGAGGATTTGATCTATTTGGTGTGTCTAGAATTGAATGCCTAGCTCTTGTAAGTGGTTGGAAGTTGGAAAACTTGGATCACTTGAATGAGGGGTGGTTGGGGGTATTTATAGCCCCAACCACCAAACTAGCCGTTTGGTGAGGCTGTCTGTTCGATGGCGCACCGGACAGTCCGGTGCACACCGGACATGTCCGGTGCGACAGCCACCTCACCAAAGCCGTTGCAATATGACCGTTGGAGTTCTGACTTCTGGACCCGCCTGGATGTCCGGTGCACACCGGACATGTACTGTTTGATGTCCGGTGTGCCTGCTCCCGCGTGCCTGATAACTGCGCGGTTCTGGCGCGCATTAAATGCGCCTGCAGGTGACCGTTGGCGCGAAGTAGCCGTTGCCCCGAGGTTGCACCGGACAGTCCGGTGTACACCGGACATGTCCGGTGAATTATAGCGGAGCCGTCTTCGCGAATTCCCGAGACTGGCGAGTTCCTGAGGCCGCTCTTCCTTGGAGCACCGGACATGTCCGGTGTACACCGGACAGTCCGGTGATTTTTAGCGGAGTGGCCTTTGGAAATTCCCGAGAGTGAAGAGTTTGAGCTGAAGTCCGCTGGTGCACCGGACACTGTCCGGTGGCACACCGGACAGTCCGGTGCGCCAGACCAGAGGAGTCTTTTGGTTGCTCCTTTGCCCTTTCGTTGACCCAACGCATGGTCATTTTATTGGCTAAGTGTGAACCTTTTGCACCTGTAAAACTTATACACTAGAGCAAACTAGTTAGTCCAATATTTGTGTTGGGCAATTCAACCACCAAAATTATTTAGGGACTAGGTGTACACCTAATTCCCTTTCAGGCCGCCCGCCACCGCGTGTAGACCGGGCTACCGGGTACACCATTGTCAAATTGCTTGCGCCTACGACTTTCTTGACCTCCCGTGAAGCTCCCCAACTCACTGGATTGAGTTATTCTGCCGTGGTTAGGCCGGAATCCTCACCGCCGACGAACTTCCCCGCCTGCGCATGAGGACCGACCAACTCCGGCCATTTCCGACACTGACCCGTACCTCGACGTGACCGCCGTAACCTCCCCGACCTCCCTGGACACTTCGCCGGAGCTATCTCGTCGCCGGTAAGCCCTGCCGCCCTTTTCTCCGCCACAGGTACTGTTCCAATAAGGGAAGGACTATGTGTTAGATTTAGGGTTACCCCAGGGGGTTTTCTGCATTATCAAAGACTCGGTGGAATAGTAACCTGAGGACCCATTTGTAAGGAGCACAGAAAAAGTATATCAGGGACCCTAGTGCAAAGTAGTTTTTCCTTTTCCATTTTGAAATTCAATTATTTAAATCTGCAGCAAACTAGTTAAATGAATAACTTAAAGAATACTGATCCAAAATTAGTCAAACAAATTTTGTTAGGCTCTGTGATTTATGCACTATCAAACAAAAATAGTAAACATCATGTCTTCTGTAATAATTTTTAGAGTTTGAATTTAAATTAGGAAATTACCCAAACCCTATTAATACAGTGAAAAATAGAAACACTTCTATACTAGACTGGAGGAAATTTGTGGAGATACTTAGCTAGCATATGCATTGTTTAAAAATAATGAACACCCCAGTATACAAAAATAAACCAGAGATATCCATTAGAAGCTATTTCTACCTAGACCTTAAAAAATGAAAAAGGTGATAGAAAATACAAACCAGAGAATGACCACATTTTTCCTAGTTTGCCTAAGTTATATAGAACCTAGGAAAAATATATGGAACCATAGTCTAGTGTTAATCTAAGGTTATCATTTTATTTGGCATTAAGAAATCAAGAAAAGTCATGATTAAAAATATAAGGTTAAATACAATAATAGCAAGAAAAATTTAGTAGACCTATAACTACTAGTATACCACTACAAAAATGATAAACACCCCAAACGGTCACAGTAAGCAAGATAAACAAATAGAACTTGGATTTAGCTAATACTTCAAATAAATTCAAATAAAGTCTAAAAATGTGAAACAATGAGCAAACTAATTTTTACCCAACTACTTATGGTGTAAAGTACCAGAGAAAAATATGAAACTAAGATAAAAATATGATGTAATACACCTCACCCCCTACCCCATGAAAAAGACCATATATTCCAAGAAATTCTACCACCCCTTCCCTTTGAGCAAAATTATCCAACTTCTAGAATAATTGCTCTTGCGTAGAGAAAAAGATAGAAAAAATAGTAAATCTGTTGTTTGACATTTTTCAAATATAATAGTAGTAGAAAGCACCACTAGGTCCTAAAACTTTAGAAAATCACAATAAAATGATCAGTAGGTATCTTTGGCTAAAATTTGGTGCAAAGTCTTATTTATACTCCTAGATGCCAGCAAAAATAAACTTTAGAAAAAAACCCACTGTTAGAAGAGAGTTATAGTTCAAAGCACCCCCTCTGCCCTAAATTTTAATATTTTTGTATAGAGAAAACCATTATCATTTTAAATCCCAATTTTTGAGACTGCGCTATGCAAACCATTGAAAAGCCACTGTAATTTTTACATAATTTTTGAAAATTTTTGAAACTATGTTGTAGTTCAAACCTACTCTAAAATACTTAAGTAAGAAAGGGAAAAGGAGAGAATTAATAGAAGTGATAAATCTCAACCATAATAATTTCAGTAAAGACCTTGTTAAAATTTCCACTAATACATTAAAGATTAATGGAGTACTAAATTAACTCAACCTCCAGACCTTGGCCACACCCAGTTCTAGGTGGCTAAGTATGCCACTAAAACCTCCAATAGAGCGAACTTAATCATTTCACCTTGCATTATCAATACTAAATTACATATCATGGCATACATGTATCTTATTCATTGTATTTATTAGAGTGCAACCTTGCTGACGTATAGTACGTGTTCATCCCCGAGCAAGGAGCTGTCCAAGAAGAATCCCAGGAGCCAGCCTAAGAGCCTGCCACCGAGGATCTCCCTGTAGCCTCAGCTTTTGAAGGCAAGCCCCAGTTCTATGCATAATCGTTTATATATGCTACTTTACTACACTTAATGTTGTAGGCTTGTAATGTGCACTTAAGTGTAGGAGTTGCTTGAAACTCTTAGCTGTATGAACTCAAGATTCCTTTTTGAGATGGATACTAGTATGCTAGGTTGATTAGTTGCTTTGCTAATCAGGATCTCGGTAGAAGTCGAGTGATTTTTCTAGCACTCGCCCGAGGTCAGGCATTGATTGTATACTTCTTGATAACAGGATCTATAATGGTCTATGGACTTGGATTCAGGGTGGATGACTTGTCCATGTGACGGAAATGAAATTAAAGATTAATGTGTGGATACCTGAGTCAAGTGTTTGAAAGTACTAAATACATGTTTGAAAATATGGTAACTGGTAAGCCTTGTGCCTAAGTGAAGTCGGGCGCAGACTTTCCTCCTCACTTGTCCTAAGACTGGGTCTCTCATGCTAGCTATGGTGGGTACAAGTGTGGCCACTGCACGGCTGCAGCCGGGGTCAGTGGAGCATTGTATGACAAGGCGGTGAGCCCTAGCCACGAACGGGGGATTGATGGGACGGTTGATGTGTGTGGGGACGAAGTGCCCCTACATGTCGTGTGTTTAGGTTTACCTTGCAAGGTTAAAAACTCGATTCGAATCGTCTGCTTCTCGCAGCTAATGAGACTGCTTGATCCCTTGTATTGCATTGAGTAAAAAAGTGAAATGAAGTTTTACTTGAGATAACATGTTGATTGTACTAAATGATTGTTACCCTGTATGCTTAGAAAGGAACGAACCTAGCTAAATTAATTATGCTAGAACTGAAAAAGCTAAAATTGATTTTAGACTCAGCTAGTGTTTTTGGCAAATCAAACCCCTTAGCCAAATAGCTGCATGGTCTAGAGGTACAGCAGGAGTAGAATCCTCACACCGGGTAAGTCTAGTTGAGTATTAGTATATTCAACCTTGTTTGTGGCATATTTTTTTCAGGAACGCTACATGATATGGTTGACGGTGTGACTTGGCCTTCCACCCTGCCACCGGGTTGGACGGTTGAGTGGAATGCTGCCTCGACAGGAGAGGACCAGGAGAAGTAGTGGGCTAGGCCTTGTCCTAGTCCTCATCGTCGTTATAGATTATCCGCTGCATTTTAATTATGAACTTGTTTTCTTTGTTTAAAACTTCGATTTATGTAACAACTCCGGTACCTTAATTTATGGTTTCATGTTTATTGTATTCTCTCTGTACCTCGCCTTCACGTAGCTAGTGGTATTCGATTCTTGGTAAGTGTCCTTATCAGACTAGATCTGAGGGACTGACGGGTTATTTCGATTTAAATGTGTTGCTGGCTCTAAAGCGTGACAGGGTACTTAAGCTGGAATGATTCGGATGGTTCTGCCACAATAAGTTCCACCAGTTTGAATGTTTGGATGCGTGATCTATCTGCTTTTGCAGCTTTGATCTGCCCTGTTTTAAACCCTGTGAGCTTTCTCGCGTTTCTCATGTGAGTTCAAGCTGGCTAGCTGGTCCCTCTACGTTGGTTCTTCACGTCTCGGAAATGGGATTCCAAAGAAAAATGGTTTTAGAATGATCGAGCGTACAAGTTCATACAGTCCTTGCCAAAAAAAATATCTGGATGTAGTAGCAAAGAATCATCGACATTTGTACTCTTTCAACAAGATCAAACACCATGACGGACGTTTTTGTGTAAGGACATGTGATTGAGGTAGGACGTAGGCGATCATCTATTCATCCTCTCGCGGTTCATAATAAGACTGAATTTAGAAGAGCATTTTTTTTCTTAGAGAGAGAGAGAGCTGAGCTGTTCAAACAGGCTGGTAAGATGCTATGGTGATTCCATTGGCGAATGTGCATAGCTATTTGTGCAAGTACGGATCGATAGAGATGCTATCATCCAGCGCTTACAAAAGTTAAACATAAAAAAATATACAAACCTGTGCAAGGAAAAACAAAACGAAGAAATCGTGGTGTGAAATATTGCAGGCTATGGATCACAGACGAACAGTGCACCAGGAAAGCATCACATGATGGCTGGACCTGTTCGGCAGACATTTGGGTGGAGATGCTGATTGTTGTTTTTAACAACAATAAAACAACCCAACATTTAGGGCCAGAGGCGGATCTCTGTTATGGGCCGCTTGGGGCCATGGCCCTACTCGTGAGGAAAAATATATTAGTACCCTTCTTAATTATTTCGGCCCATTATTCTACAGCGTCGTTTGTCCTGCTCCTGTCTACTGATCGTGATTAGTTTCCGCCTGTCGGCGCCGCCGCCGTAAAGCAAACGACGAAGCAGTGCACTCCTGTCTACTGATCGCGATCAGTTTCCGCCTGTCGGCGCCGCCGCCGTAAAGCAAACGACGAAGCAGTGCCAGCCTGCTGCGTCTGCTGCCTGCCCATCGCCCAGCGACCAGCCTGCCACCTGCTGCACTGCACGCGCAGCACGCCCTTCAGGTCGACCAGCCCGCCACGGCGCCACCTGCTGCTGCACTGCACGCGCAGCACACCCTTCAGGTCAGGATCAACTGATTAAGCAAAGTTGTTTTATTTTATTGTCTCTCAATTCTACATTTATTTTATTTATTTGTTGTAGTTGTAGAAAATGAAGAGAAATAGAACAATAGCATCATATTTTACTCAACCGATCACTCCTATAATACAATCCAGTCAACCTTCTCATGGAATAAATTTGGAACCGATAGTAGAGACGGTAGAAACTGAAGCTCAACCTAGTAATGTGCAGCAAACTATTCCTGGTGTTGTACCTAATCAGACTATTGGGCAAAACTAATGATTTGTCACAGTGTTTGCAAAGGAATAATCAAAATATTGTTCGTGCTATAAGGTTGATTGGGACAACACTGTAGAAAATGAATGACATACGAGAAAATAGTTGGGACGAGTTATTTGCAGAGGTAGAAAACTTTTGTCTTCTACATCACATCATTGTGCCAAAGATGGATGATACATTAACTGTTCGAGGTCGCTCAAGAGGTCGTGGTGGACGGTTGATAACATATTTTCATCACTTCAAAAATGAAATCTTTAATGTTGTCCATGACCAAATAATTGTGGAATTAAATAATCGTTTTTCTGAAAGGTCCACTCAACTATTGAGATGCATTGCTTGTTTAGACCCACGGAATTCTTTTGCAAACTTTGATGAAGATAAATTAATAGAACTTGCTCAAATTTATGTTGTTGACTTCACCCAATATGATTGCATTGTCCTTCGCAACCAACTTGAGATGTTTGTTAATGATGCAAAGGCAGATGCAAGTTTTACATGTTGCAATGACCTTGGAGATCTTTCTATAAAGATGGTGCAGACTGATAGACATAAAACATTTCCTTTGGTCTATCGTCTTGTTGAGTTGGCTTTGATTTTGTCGGTTGCTACTGCCACAGTTGAAAGAGCTTTCTCAGCGATGAAAATTGTAAAGACTGATTTGAGGAATAAGACGGGGAGTGACTGGCTCAGTCATAGGATGGTATGCTATATTGAACGAGACATTTTTTCAAGTATTCCAAATGATCAGATTTTATACTAGTTTCAAGAAATGAAGTCTCGCATGAAAATGTTGCCAAAACAACATCAGGCTACTAGTGTTAATGGTATGTTCAGTTTATTAAATAATTAAAGTTTGACACGGTCTTAAAATTGTTATATATATAACTTGTGTTCATTTTTTATGTAGGTGTGCGGTCTGATGCGATTGTTGATGCAGAAACAAGAAGCTAAGTGGAACAAATACAATAATTCTTCATCGATTAGGTACTTATTCTTGTCTGTCAATTAGTCTGTGCTAATTTTTTTTTTCCAATGGCCCTAGTCCTGTCGTGAGCAAAGTTCCGCCACTGTTTAGGGCTATTTTGGAAACTTAATTCTGGAGACTAAGAGAGAAATTAGCTTATTTTTCACCTGATCCGACAAACACATAAAGAATTTAAGTTTTACAAACATGCTCTTTGTCGGGGACCATAATTAGGGGTACCCTCAAGACGCCTAATTCTCAGCTGGTAACCCCCATCAGCATAAAGCTGCAGAGGCCTGATGGGTTTGATTAAGTCAGGGATCAGTCCATACGAGCGACTCGATCACGCCACGCCCGAGCCTAGCCTCGGGCAAGGGCAGCCGACCCTGAGGTATTTCCGTCTCGCCCGAGGCCCCCTTTTTACGGCAGACGCACCTCCGGCTCGCCCGAGGCCTTGCCTTCGTTGAGAAGCAACCCTGACTAAATCACCACGCCGACCGACCGAGTCACAGGGGCGTTTTACGCAAAAAGTAAGACTGACGGGCAGCCAGGCCTTCCCAAAGGCGCCATAGGAAGCTCCGCCCGACCCAGGGCTCGGACTCGGGCTAAGGCCCCGGAAGACGGCGAACTCCGCTCCGCCCGACCCAGGGCTCGGACTCGGGCTAAGGCCCCGGAAGACGACGAACTCCGCTTCGCCCGACCCAGGGCTCGGACTCGGGCTAAGGCCCCGGAAGACGGCGAACTCCGCTCCGCCCGACCCAGGGCTCGGACTCGGGCTAAGGCCCCGGAAGACAGCGAACTCCGCTCCGCCCGACCCAGGGCTCGGACTCGGGCTAAGGCCCCGGAAGACGACGAACTCCGCTTCGCCCGACCCAGGGCTCGGACTCGGGCTAAGGCCCCGGAAGACGACGAACTCCGCTCCGCCCGACCCAGGGCTCGGACTCCGCCCTGGCCTCTACCGAACGACCTCCGCCTCGCCCGACCCGGGAGCTCAGGTTCGGCCTCGGCCATGCAGGACAGACTCGACCTCGGCCTCGGAGGAGCCTCCACGTCGCCCGACCTAGGGCACAAGTCCGCCACGTCAACAGGAAGCGCCATCATCACCCTACCCCGAGCCGACTCGGGCCGCAGGAAACAGGACCGACGTCCCATCTGGCTAGCTCCGTCAGATAGGCGATGATGGCACCCCCGCTGGACCCATGACGACGGCGGCTCTCAGCTCTCTTACGGAAGCAGGGGGACGTCAGCAAGGGCCCAACCGCTTCGACAGCTGTCCCTCCACCAGGCTCCATTGCTTCTCCGACAGCCACGACGCCACACCAGCTGGGTGCCAAGATCTCTCCGGCTGCCACCTTGGCATGTACTTAGGGCACTAGCTCTCCCCCGCTAGACACGTAGCACCTTGCTACACCCCCATTTGTACACCTGGATCCTCTCCTTACGCCTATAAAGGGAAGGACCAGGGCCTTCTTAGAGAAGGTTGGCCTCGCGGGAACGAGGGCAGGGGCAGGCGCTCTCTTGGGGCCGCTCGCTCCCCTCACCCGCGCGGACGCTTGTAACCCCCTACTGCAAGCGCACCCGACCTGGGCGCGGGACGAACACGAAGGCCGTGGGACCTCCGACTCCCTCTCGACCCGGCTCCAGCCACCTCGCTCTCTCCCCCCTTCGCGCTCGCCCACGCGCTCGACCCATCTGGGCTGGGGCACGCGGCACACTCACTCGTCGGCTCGGGGACCCCCCGGTCCCGAAACGCCGACAGTTGGCGCGCCAGGTAGGGGCACGCTGCGTGTTGACGAGCAGTTTCCCGTCAAGCTCCAGATGGGCAGTCTCCAACGACCTCTTCAACCCGGGACGGTGCTCCGTTTCGGGAGCCTCGAGTTCATGTCTTTCGACGGCAGCTACGACACGATACTCCTTCCACCGCCGCGCGACAGCGACAATGGTGGCGGACAGCCCGCCCGCCGGCGGCGGAATCGACGACGTCTTTCCCGCGTGGGGGAAGGGCAACTTTCGAGCTCGCCCCATCCTCTCCCTCGCCATCGAAGGAGGAGGCGGGGCAACCGGGGCCAAGCGGGAGGTTGCGCTCAGTCGGCTGTCGAGCAAATCGACACCCCCAGCGCCCCAACGGAGGACGCGTCAGGCATCACCCTCGCGTTTGAGGTGAAGGCGAGCGCCGTCCCCCCGCAACACGCCGACCCCGAGCAAGTGGACGACGCCAGCGCGCTCACGGAGGGCCTGCAGGACGTCGCCCTCGCACCCAGGACGACGACGCGATCAGCCCCCGATGTGACCTCGTCGCTCCTCGTCGACCAAAAGGTACCGGCTGATTCCCATCCTTTGTTATTTCGACTCGGCCTCAACCCGCCTAGCGACCTCGCTTTGGCGGGCGCTCACGTTGAGGCGAGTGCAACCCCCCTGGGGTTTCGTGTGCGGTCGCCTTGGGACCGCTTGACGGGCGTCTCGACCTACGGACCCTCTGGGTCCGAGGAAGATGACGACCCCAGCATTTGCTGGGATTTCTCTGGATCTGGCAACCCCAGTGCCATGCGGGACTTCATGACCGCATGCAACTACTGCCTCTCCGACTGTTCCGACGGCAGCCGCAGCCTTGACGACAAGGACTGCGGCCCGAGCCGCGAATGTTTCCACATCGAGCTGGGGGATCCCTCCGGAGGCAGCTGTCTCGGCATGCCAGAGGATGGTGATCCCCCTAGGCCAGCGCCTCGCGCCGACATCCCGCGGGAGCTAGCTGTGGTCCCCGTCCCGGCGGGGGGTCACGACCCACAGCTCGAGCAAGTCCGCGGGGCGCGGGCCGGGCTCGATGAGGGAGCGGGAGCGCTCGAGGCAATCCGCCGGGACGTCGGGCAGGTATGGGCGGGCCAGCCCCCGGCCGGAGAAATACGTCACCTGCCCTAAGGTCTCCAGCACCGCATCGCCAACGATGCCAGGGACAGACCGCCACCCGCATCCGGCGGGACCGGTCAGGACCTGGCAGCCGCAGCGATGCTCCTCCGCGCGATGCCGGAGTCATCAACAACCGAGGGTCGGCGAATCCAGGGAGAGCTCAAGCATCTCCTGGAAGGCGCTGCGGCCCGGCGGGCCGAGAGCTCTGCCTCCCGAAGGCAGGGGTACCCCTCGGAACCTCGTGCCGCGACTTCCCGACTCATGCGGGAAGCCTCGGTCTACACCGGGCGCACGCGCAACACCGCGCCTGCGGCCCCGGGCCACCTCGGCGACGAGCACCCTCATCGCGACCGTCGGGCCCGCCTCGACGAAAGGGTGCGCCGAGGTTATCACCCCAGGCGTGGGGGACGCTAGGACAGCGGGGAGGATCGGAGTCCCTCGCCCGAACCACCCGGTCCGCAGGTCTTCAGCCGGGCCATTCGGCAGGCGCCGTTTCCGCCCCGATTCCGACCCCCGACTACTATCACAAAGTACTCGGGGGAAACGAGACCGGAATTGTGGCTTGCGGACTACCGCCTGGCCTGTCAACTGGGTGGGACGGACGACGACAACCTCATCATCCGCAACCTCCCCCTGTTCCTCTCCGACACTGCTCGCGCTTGGTTGGAGCACCTGCCTCCGGGGCAGATTTCCAACTGGGAGGATTTGGTCCAAGCTTTCGCCGGCAACTTCCAGGGCACGTACGTGCGCCCCGGGAACTCCTGGGACCTCCGAAGCTGCCGGCAACTGCCGGGAGAGTCTCTTCGGGACTACATCCGGCGATTCTCGAAGCAGCGCACCGAGCTGCCCAACATCACCGACTCCGATGTCATCGGCGCGTTCCTTGCCGGCACCACCTGCCGTGACCTGGTGAGCAAGTTGGGTCGCAAGACCCCCACCAGGGCGAGCGAGCTGATGGACATCGCCACCAAGTTCGCCTCTGGTCAGGAGGCGGTCGAAGCCATCTTCCGAAAGGACAAGCAGCCCCAGGGCCGCCCATCGGAAGATGCTCCCGAGGCGTCTACTCCGCTCGGCGCCAAGAAGAAAGGCAGGAGGAAGTCGCAAGCGAAACGCGACGCCGCCAGCACGGACCTTGTCGCCGCCGCCGAACACAAGAACCCTCGGAAGCCCCCCGGAGGCGCCAACCTCTTCGACAAGGCGCTCAAGGAGACGTGCCCCTACCATCAGGGGCCCGTCAAGCACACCCTCGAGGAGTGCGTCATGCTTCGGCGCCACTTCCACCGGGCCGGGCCACCCGCAGAGGGTGGCAGGGCCCACGACGACGACAAAAAGGAAGATCACCAAGCAGGAGAGTTCCCCAAGGTCCGCGACTGCTTCATGATCTACGGAGGGCATGCGGCGAATGCCTCGGCTCGGCATCGTAAGCAAGAGCGTCGGGAGGTCTGCTCGGTGAAGGTGGCGGCACCAGTCTACCTAGACTGGTCCGACAAGCCCATCACCTTCGACCAGGATGACCACCCCGACCACGTGCCGAGCCCGGGGAAGTACCCACTCGTCGTCGATCCCGTCATCGGCGACGTCAGGCTCACCAAGGTCCTGATGGATGGGGGCAGCTGCCTCAATATCATCTACGCCGAGACCCTCAGGCTCCTGCGCGTCGATCTGTCATCCGTCCGAGCAGGCGCTGCGCCCTTCCACGGGATCATTCCTGGGAAGCGCGTCCAGCCCCTCGGACAGCTCGACCTCCCTGTCTGCTTCGGAACACCCTCCAACTTCCGAAGGGAGACGTTGACGTTCGAGGTGGTCGGGTTCCGAGGAACCTACCATGCAGTGTTGGGAAGGCCATGCTACGCGAAGTTCATGGCCATCCCCAACTACACCTACCTAAAGCTCAAGATGCCAGGCCCCAACGGGGTCATCACCGTCGGCCCCACGTACAAACACGCATTCGAATGCGATGTGGAGTGCGTGGAGTACGCCGAGGCCCTCGCCGAGTCCGAGGCCCTCATCGCCGACCTGGAAAACCTCTCTCGGGAGGTGCCGGACGTGAAGCGACATGCCGGCAACTTCGAGCCAGCGGAGACGGTTAAGGCCGTCCCTCTCGACCTCAGTGGAGACACCTCCAAGCAGATCCGGATCGGTTCCAGGCTCGACCCCAAATAGGAAGCAGTGCTCGTCGACTTTCTCCGCGCAAACGCCGACGTCTTTGCGTGGAGTCCCTCGGACATGCCCGGCATACCGAGGGATGTCGCCGAGCACTCGCTGGATATTCGGGCCGGAGCCCGACCGGTCAGACAGCCTCTGCGCCGATTCGACGAGGAAAGGCGCAGGGTGATAGGCGAGGAGATCCACAAGCTGATGGCAGCAGGGTTCATCAAAGAGGTATTCCATCCCGAATGGCTTGCCAACCCTGTACTTGTGAGGAAGAAAGGGGGGAAATGGCGGATGTGCGTAGACTACACTGGTCTCAACAAAGCATGTCCGAAGGTCCCCTACCCTCTACCTCGCATCGATCAAATCGTGGACTCCACTGCAGGGTGCGAAACCCTGTCTTTCCTCGATGCCTACTCAGGGTATCATCAAATCAAGATGAAAGAGTCTGACCAGCTCGCGACTTCTTTCATCACGCCCTTCGGCATGTACTGTTATGTCACCATGTCGTTCGGTTTGAGAAACGCGGGAGCAACGTACCAGCGGTGCATGAACCATGTGTTCGGCGAACACATCGGTCGCACGGTCGAGGCCTACGTCGATGATATCGTAGTCAAGACGAGGAAAGCCTCCGTCCTTCTCTCCGACCTTGAAGTGACATTCCGGTGTCTCAAGGCGAAGGGCTTCAAGCTCAATCCCGAGAAGTGCGTCTTTGGGGTGCCCCGAGGCATGCTCTTGGGATTTATCGTCTCCGAGCGGGGCATCGAAGCCAACCCGGAGAAGATCGCAGCCATCATAAACATGGGGCCCATCAAGGACTTAAAAGGCGTACAGAGGGTCATGGGATGCCTCGCAGCCTTGAGCCGTTTCATCTCGCGCCTCGGCGAAAGAGGCCTGCCCCTGTACCGTCTCTTAAGGAAGGCCGAGTGCTTCACTTGGACTCCCGAGGCCGAGGAAGCTCTCGGGAACCTGAAGGCGCTCCTCACCCAGGCGCCCGTCTTGGTACCCCCAGCTGATGGAGAAGCCCTCTTGGTCTACGTCGCCGCTACCACTCAGGTGGTCAGCGCCGCGATCATGGTCGAAAGGCAGGAAGAAGGGCATGCTTTGCCCATTCAGAGGCTAGTTTACTTCATCAGCGAGGTGCTGTCCGAGACCAAGATCCGCTACCCACAAGTCCAGAAGCTACTGTATGCAGTGATCCTGACGAGGCGAAAGCTGCGACATTACTTCGAGTCTCATCCGGTGACTGTGGTGTCATCCTTCCCCCTGGGGGAGATCATCCAGTGCCGAGAAGCCTCGGGACGGATCGCAAAGTGGGCGGTGGAAATCATGGGCGAGACAATCTCGTTCGCCCCTCGGAAGGCCATCAAGTCCCAGGTACTGGCGGACTTCGTAGCCGAATGGGTCGACACCCAGTTGCCGACGGCTCCGATCCAACCGGAGCTCTGGACCATGTTTTTCGACGGGTCGCTGATGAAGACGGGAGCCGGCGCGGGCCTGCTCTTCGTCTCGCCCCTCGGGAAACACCTGCGCTACGTGCTCCGCCTCCATTTCCCGGCGTCCAACAATGTGGCTGAGTACGAGGCTCTGATCAACGGATTGCGAATCGCCATCGAGCTAGGGGTCCGATGCCTCGATGCACGCGGCGACTCGCAGCTCGTCATCGACCAAGTCATGAAGAACTCCCACTGCCGCGACCCGAAGATGGAGGCCTATTGTGATGAGGTTCGACGCCTAGAAGACAAGTTCTACGGGCTCGAACTTAACCACATCGCCCGGCGCTACAACGAGACTGCGGACGAGCTGGCAAAGATAGCCTCGGGGCGAACGACGGTTCCCCCGGACGTCTTCTCCCGGGATCTGCACCAACCCTCCGTCAAGATCGGTGACACGCCCGAGCCCGAGGCGCCCTCGGCCCCGTCCGAGGCAGCCTCGGCCCAGCCCGAGCCATCCTCGGTTCAGCCCGAGGAACCCTCGGCTCCCGAGGGCGAAGTACTACGCATCGAGGAGGAGCAGAGCGGGGTCACGCCAGAACGAGATTGGCAGACCCCGTACCTGCAATATCTCCGCCAAGGAGAACTGCCCCTCGACCGAGCCGAGGCTCGGCGGGTAGCGCGACGCGCCAAGTCGTTCGTCTTGCTGGGCGATGAGAAGGAGCTCTACCACCGTAGCCCCTCGGGCATCCTCCAGCGATGCATCTCCATCGCCGAAGGTCAGGAGCTCCTGCGGGAAATACACTCGGGGGCTTGCGGCCATCATGCAGCACCCCGAACCCTCGTCGGGAACGCCTTCCGCCAAGGCTTCTACTGGCCGACGGCGGTGGCTGACGCCACTAGAATTGTCCGCGCCTGCGAAGGGTGCCAATTCTATGCGAAGCAGACCCACCTGCCCGCTCAGGCTCTGCAGACGATACCCATCACCTGGCCCTTCGCTGTGTGGGGTCTGGACCTCGTCGGCCCTCTGCAGAAGGCGCCCGGGGGCTACACGCACCTGCTGGTCGCCGTCGACAAATTCTCCAAGTGGATCGAGGTCCGACCCCTGAACAGCATCAGATCCGAGCAGGCGGTGGCGTTCTTCACCAACATCATCCATCGCTTTGGGGTCCCGAACTCCATCATCACCGACAACGGCACCCAGTTCACCGGCAAAAAATTCTTGGATTTTTGCGAGGATCACAACATCCGGGTAGACTGGGCCGCCGTAGCTCACCCCATGTCGATTGGGCAAGTAGAACGTGCCAACGGCATGATTCTACAAGGGCTCAAGCCTCGGATTTACAATGATCTCAACAAGTTCGGCAAGCGATGGATGAAGGAACTCCCCTCGGTGGTCTGGAGCCTGAGGACGACGCCGAGCCGAGCCACGGGTTTCACGTCGTTCTTCCTGGTCTACGGGGCCGAGGTCGTCTTGCCCACTGACCTGGAATACGGCTCCCCGAGGACGAGGGCCTACAACGACGAAAGCAACCAAGCTAGCCGAGAAGACTCGCTGGACCAGCTGGACGAGGCTCGGGACAGGGCCTTACTACACTCGGCGCGGTATCAGCAGTCCCTGCGACGCTACCACGCCCGAGGGGTCCGACCCCGAGACCTCCAGGTGGGCGACCTGGTGCTTCGGCTGCGGCAAGACGCCCGAGGGAGGCACAAGCTCACGCCCCCCTGGGAGGGGCCGTTCGTCATCGCCAAAGTTCTGAAGCCCGGAACGTACAAGCTGGCCAACAGTCAGGGCGAGGTCTACAGCAACGCTTGGAACATCCAACAGCTACGTCGCTTCTACCCTTAAGATGTTTCCAAGTTGTTCATATACCTCACACCCACGCAAAGTTTAGTCAACAAGGAAGGGTCGGCCTCGCCTCGGCAAAGCCCGACCCTCCCTCGGGGGCTAAAAGGGGGGAAACCCCCTCTGCGTCAAAATTTTCCTCAAAAAGAAAATCTCTTTTACCAGAATATCTTTCGTGCTTTTTGACTACTTCGAAAAGTGGGTCCTGGAAACGACGGGGTACACGTAAGTAGTCAAGGCTGACCGAGCCGAGGGACTCCTACGCCTCTGGGATACGGATACCTCACTCATCACCTTCTGCGATAAGTAACCCGCGTTCGGATAAGGTGACTCCGCGGATTGAACTAGTCTCTACGTTCGGAAGCCCTTCTGTCGAAGCGATTCTTCGAGTTTTCTCGACCAAGTCGGTGATAGGGCCTCATGGACGAGTAAAAGTGCGCGTAAGCGACAAGGCCGACCGAGCCGAGGAACTCCCACACCTCCGGGATACAGATACCTCACTCCTCACCTTCCGCGAGAAGCAACTTTCGCTCGCACAAACATCCCTGTTACCGACAAAAAGTCCAGACACTCGAAACAAGAGGAAAAGAGACGCAACTTTACAACACAGCAAGGGTGTGTGTTCTGGCCTCGACGGCCGCACAAAGCACACACTACAAGACAAGCTGATCCTGCAGGCTCGGGTCTTGACGCTGGAAGGGGGCAGCGACACCCTCGGCATTGACGGCACCTTCGGCGAGGCCCGACCTAGCCGTGGACGGCGACGCGGTCTGAGGGCCTCCGCTCCGGAGGACGACATCATCACCACGCCCGAGCGATCGCCGTCAGGAACTTCTCTGGGATCCGGCCCGAGCGGGCGGCTCGGCCGGCCACCTCCGGGGCCTCGGCCAACCACCTTCCGAGGGCACCAGCCCGGTCCGAAGCCTCGGCTGGCCAACTCCGGCGTCGATCCTGCCAACGGGCAACTCGGCTAGGCTCCGGCCAACCAGGTTTCATTTTCGAGCCAACTCCGCCTCTGCTCATGCTGATATCGCTACCCCCGGCCTCGGCTCGTCGAAGAGCGGCCGAGGGGTCTCTTTAACTAAGCTAGAGGAGCCTCGGACAACAGGGCCGACCGAGCCGAGGGACTCCTACGCCTCCGGGATACGGATACCTCACTCGTCACCTTGACACGGGGCGACTCATGCATGGTGAAGCGGTTCAGATAATCAGCAGACAAGTCTTAGTGCTCGAAAAATGAGGAAAAAACACGGCTCTGAGCTGTAATTACATACATGTTCAGGCCCCGAAAGCCAAAATGAACAAAAAACCCGGCACTCGAGGTGCCATTACAAACGGAACTCTGGTTCCCCCTCCGCAGGTACGAACAACCCCACTCGATAGGGGTGGGCCTGCGGGGCAACAGAAGACCGACGAACGGCACGTCGCCGCCCGCCCCGACAGCGGCGACGATGAAGACTTCTGCCCCGGGGGGCCGAACAGCAGCAATGATGGCCTCAGGGCGGATGCTGCTGCTAGGAGGCCCCCGCCCTTGCCCAAACTCGAGAGGCAAGGACGGGCAGAAGGCCGTAGAGTTAGAGGTCGGTCCATGGCCAACCTTGGCTGTCGCGCCGGCGGAAGAACCTCTTCCAGCTGCCGTGGCGGGAGGCGGCACCGGGAGCGGTTCCGAAACTACTCGGCTCAGAGAGCCGGGCACGGTGCAGCTGTTGGCGCCGCGGACGACTCCCGCCCTTCCCCCCGATCACTGAGGGAAGGAGCGGGCCACCGCCCGCGCAGGGGCCGACCCCAACTCGGCACACTCCCCTCCTCAGCCCTGGTGATGAAAATCCTTGAGGCTGAGGGAGGGGCAGAGGCCGCAGCCCGGCTCGCTTTCCCCCACCATCGAGCCGGAGGTCGCCCTCTTGGGTGACCGCCGGTGGAGGGGTGCAGCCGGGCTGCATGATGAAAATCCTTGAAGCCGAACGATGGCCGAAAGGTACCCACTCCCACGGAGTGGTGTCCTCCGACGATGAGGCACGGAGACGGCGGTTTCCCCCGTCCGGGGGCTCGAAAGGTGGAAAGACACGATGCATAAGGGAGGAAGAAGACATGGTTGCCTTACGAAAGGGGTCGCCCTCCTTTTAAAGGCGACTCTCCCTGCTTGCGCCCCCAACCGTCACGGGCTGAGTCTTCTCCAACACGCCTCCAAAGCCCTCCCCCGCGGCGCGGGGGCTGGGACCCACATGTCATGCAGACTGGCTCCGAGCAGAAGAAGCCGAACCGCCGCGCCCGGCGCGCGCAACCACCCAGCGGTTACAAGCGACCCTCCACTTTTGCCCAGACCAACGGGCGAAAGGGGCGGGCAGCCATGCGGGCGGCATGCAACCGCGCCAAGTGGACGCGCCTCTCCGACTACTGACAGGCCAGCACGGAGGCTCAAGCCCACGCGTCGCGCGACCGGCGCGCCGGATGCTGCATGCAAGCCACTGTACCGCTTGCGCCACCGCCGCACCTCCTCGATTGCGGAACCAATACCGCGACCCAAGGCGACCCAGCGCGCGACCCAGCGGCGCCAGCCTGGCGCAGCGGTCAAACGCGGTCAAAAGTGGGCCGGCAGTAATGGCGGTGGCAGGCGCGCGAGAGCAGCGGTCACGCCATCAGCCCAGCTCACGTCCCGTCCGGGGGCAGCGAGGGAACCCCCTCTCACGGTGTGAAGACGACACGCCTGTGACCCGTTCCTCGAACGGCTCGCGCACGCGCAACGGCAGCCTCGCCAACTACTCGCCCCGGCGCATTAACTCCGCGGCTCGACGGGCGGCGCTTCTGGCAGAAGCAGCTGGCGACGTTTCGCCTTCGCCAAAATGACCACACCAAAAAAGGTACGCCACGTCGTTGAATTTCGTATCCTTTTTCCCTTTTCCTTCTTTCTCTATCTCTTGCAACAGGGACCGGGAAGGGGGACACCCCCAAAGGGATCCTTCCCCGTGAAGGAACTAGGCTCCGAGCCTCCTTACTGATCAGGGGTTCGAAGGCTGGCCCCCCGAAGGGTTCAACAGCCGCCTCAGATCGCGTGGGCCCGACACCCACTACTGGTCAGAGGTTCGAAGGTCGGCCCCCCGAAAGGTTCCACGACCGCCTCAGGCTACTCGGGCTCCGCGCCCATTACTGATCAGGGGTTCGAAGGCTGGCCCTCCGAAGGGTTCAGAGTCGCCTCAGACACCGAGCGAGGGATGACCAGGGGTATGTTCGATACATAACCAAGGCTCGGGCTGCGCTCCCGAGGTACCCTAGGACATTTCCGAGACCAGCGGGAACGACACTGTAACGGAATCCCATCGGAGGGAGGCAACGAGCCCTCGGACCCCGTCGCCATGGAACCGGGTCCGGCAGATCACCCGCAGGTACTTTTGGGCGTGCCTCCGGGCCCCTAGCCGACCCCCAACGAACGGGGCACGGACGTCCACTCGGATTACCCGATTACAGCTCACCGGAGACACCATGTTCGGTGCCCATCGAGGGTAACATGGCGCTCTACCCCCCTCCTCCTTGCGGAAAGGCGACGTAGGGGCGTATGTAAAAAAGCCGAGTCTGTCCCTGATCGTCCTCTCGCTCTGTGCGGAGGCTCGGGGGCTGCTCTCGCAAACCCGGCTCCGGCCGAACCGTTGACAGCGTCAACATACCAGCCCGAGAACTTGGGCCCCGACAGTGCACCTGGGCTACGGCCTGTTCGTATGAGGGAACCGCCAGACCAGCCAAAGCATTACGCAAGGCATTAAGACCTCGAAGGAGTGAAACCACTCCTCCGAGGCCTCGGGGGCTACACCCGGCGGGTGCGCTCGCGCGCACCCACCGGAACAAAGTGCAACCAAGAAAGGCTGGTCCCCTTGCAAAAAAGTGCGACGAAAAGCCTCCAAGCGAGTGCTAACACTCCCTTCGAGGCTCGGGGGCTACTGTCGGGGACCATAATTAGGGGTACCCTCAAGACGCCTAATTCTCAGCTGGTAACCCCCATCAGCATAAAGCTGCAGAGGCCTGATGGGTTTGATTAAGTCAGGGATCAGTCCATACGAGCGACTCGATCACGCCACGCCCGAGCCTAGCCTCGGGCAAGGGCAGCCGACCCTGAGGTATTTCCGTCTCGCCCGAGGCCCCCTTTTTACGGCAGACGCACCTCCGGCTCGCCCGAGGCCTTGCCTTCGTTGAGAAGCAACCCTGACTAAATCACCACGCCGACCGACCGAGTCACAGGGGCGTTTTACGCAAAAAGTAAGACTGACGGGCAGCCAGGCCTTCCCAAAGGCGCCATAGGAAGCTCCGCCTGACCCAGGGCTCGGACTCGGGCTAAGGCCCCGGAAGACGGCGAACTCCGCTCCGCCCGACCCAGGGCTCGGACTCGGGCTAAGGCCCCGGAAGACGACGAACTCCGCTTCGCCCGACCCAGGGCTCGGACTCGGGCTAAGGCCCCGGAAGACGACGAACTCCGCTCCGCCTGACCCAGGGCTCGGACTCGGGCTAAGGCCCCGGAAGACGGCGAACTCCGCTCCGCCCGACCCAGGGCTCGGACTCGGGCTAAGGCCCCGGAAGACGACGAACTCCGCTTCGCCCGACCCAGGGCTCAGACTCGGGCTAAGGCCCCGGAAGACGACGAACTCCGCTCCGCCCGACCCAGGGCTCGGACTCCGCCCTGGCCTCTGCCGAACAACCTCCGCCTCGCCCGACCCGGGAGCTCAGGTTCGGCCTCGGACATGCAGGACAGACTCGACCTCGGCCTCGGAGGAGCCTCCACGTCGCCCGACCTAGGGCACAAGTCCGCCACGTCAACAGGAAGCGCCATCATCACCCTACCCCGAGCCGACTCGGGCCGCAGGAAACAGGACCGACGTCCCATCTGGCTAGCTCCGCCAGATAGGCGATGATGGCACCCCGCTGGACCCATGACGACGGCGGCTCTCAGCTCTCTTACGGAAGCAGGGGGACGTCAGCAAGGGCCCAACCGCTTCGACAGCTGTCCCTCCGCCAGGCTCCATTGCTTCTCCGACAGCCACGACGCCACACCAGCTGGGTGCCAAGATCTCTCCGGCTGCCACCTTGGCATGTACTTAGGGCACTAGCTCTCCCCCGCTAGACACGTAGCACCTTGCTACACCCCCATTTGTACACCTGGATCCTCTCCTTACGCCTATAAAGGGAAGGACCAGGGCCTTCTTAGAGAAGGTTGGCCTCGCGGGAACGAGGGCAGGGGCAGGCACTCTCTTGGGGCCGCTCGCTCCCCTCACCCGCGCGGACGCTTGTAACCCCCTACTGCAAGCGCACCCGACCTGGGCGCGGGACGAACACGAAGGCCGTGGGACCTCCGACTCCCTCTCGACCCGGCTCCGGCCACCTCGCTCTCTCCCCCCTTCGCGCTCGCCCACGCGCTCGACCCATCTGGGCTGGGGCACGCGGCACACTCACTCGTCGGCTCGGGGACCCCCCGGTCCCGAAACGCCGACACTCTTATTCTTCAACTTTGCCATGTTGTAAAATCTGTTTGACCAGTCAATCAATCTATTATTTCTAATTTTGTAAGGTGTGATCATAACAAGTACTCACTCCTTCCTAAAATAGTATTTTTAGACTAAATATACATTCATTAGTAAATCTAAAAATGCGGCTGATATGTATGTCTAGATTCATTATCATTCATTTGAATGTGGACGAAAAAATAGGGCTATAAAGAACTATATTTTAGGATGGAGGGAGGTGATGAGAAGATGCAATCTCAAGTTTATCCCGGAACGGGTACAATTTTTCTTATATCCAAATGACTTTGTAGAAATTACGTGATCTTTGACAACTAAAGATTACTACTACCTCTAAGCTAATAGTGATATTTGTAGTTCTTTATTAGAACAATTTATTTCTCATGGCAAAAACATAAGTATCCTTCATTAATGTGGCATAAATATAAACAACTAAATTTTAGACTGCACAATCCAAATATAACCTAATTTATGCAAAGACCAATAGTAACTTGAACAAGCGAACTGTAGGATTAGACTCATATAAGGCCACCTATAACCCTATTAATTAATATTAATTAAGAGGTCTCTTGAGATATTTCTACACGGTAAGTAAAAAAATTAAGAGATTGATTTTTAGCTCGTTTTTACACGACTCTTTATATATATTGTCTCTCAACCACATTTAAGGTCTAAAGGTTTAGAGTTATATATAATAGAGTTGGTTGGGTGGTCTGAGTAGCACTTCTCTACTGCATGGATCTACTCACGAGTCCAATAAAATTAGACCTCTTTTTTTATAATTTTTCTATGATTTAAAGAAGAGAATGTTAACTCCTGTGATATTTGAGTGAAACAAAACAGACTTTTTTCTGATTATTTAACCTTAACCTCAGACGTTTTAAGCCCGTAGGGCTACACGTTTCAGCTCAGATTCTATGTTGTTGAAACCCAGTTCGTACTTGGCTGGGCTGGGCTGGGCTGGGCCACGGACTACCAGAGGAAATAACTGGGCCGGGACACGGCAATAAATCGAACTGAGCTATAAGCAAATCGCAGCACGAGTGCACAACTAACATGTTGATGGTCCACTAGGATGTGCCCAGGCAACGGGCCCTTCCGTCTCTTTTCAGAGAACGACTGATGTACAAATAAGACTTAGGTGTAAACATACAAACAATCATCTTGATCTGTTAGATCATGATTTAATCATAGATACAACTATAGTTTATTAGAGGTTTTTATAAAGCTATGTGATCTAGTGTTAAAACGGTTTAAGTGATATAAAGTTGGATTATAATCTCGCTTGCACAATAGTGCTTGCCCTCTTTTATGGTCTTTTGTTGTTAAATATGTAACATCCGTTCGAAAAAAGAATACATTTTTGTTATGGATAGTTTCTAAAACAGCCTTAGACATTGATTGTAATATTTTGAGAAATTTCAGCCTTTTATATCTTTCTGTTTTAAGCTAAATCTAACTTTTGGAAGCTTCTACACATATTTTCACGAGCTCTTGTTTCGATGCCTGGTATTCTAATATATCTCTACGTTCTTTATCAGAATTTTTAGAAGGTCACAAATATGTTTGGTGGTTTAGAAACCTTATCATGTCTACCAGAATGTTTAGAAAGATGAAACCAATTTGAAATATACTTCCTCCATTTTTTTATCGTGTTTTAGTTTAAAAATAAACTAGCAGATGATAAATATTTAAGAATGGAAGAAGTAATTTTAACGAGACATCTTGGTTTTTTTTTAAAAAAAATGTGCCTAATTTATCGTAGAAAGGCACTTCGGTCTCTCGGTTTTCAGGGTCTTTCTTTATTAGGTTTCAATCTACTTTTTTTTTGTAAAAGTTAACCAAAAAAGTCATAGATGTTTTAGAGGAAAAGTTGTTTTTTTACTTTAGTACAAAACAGAGTAAAAACTAAAAATAGCGCACTTCTTACATTTACCTTCTATAAAAGTATGGAGGTGATCAACTTTTAAAAACTAATCACCTACACACTGGCTGTTAGACTATGCGTGTGTGAGTGTGTGTGGGCCGGCACCACTGTTGGGTTGTCGGCCCATTAGGGTTAGAGTTTCCTGTGTCTCTATATATTGTAGTCCACCTCTATGCAATACAATCAACAGTTCACTCTTCAACATGGTATCAGCCTAGGTTTAGGGTTTTCCTCCCACTGCAGCAGCTGCAGCCGCCGGGGGCTCCCTGAAAGGGAATTAGGCTTGCACCTATTTCCTAATTGATTTTAGTGGTTGAATTGCCCAACACAAATAATTGGACTAACTAGTTTGCTCTAGTCTATAAGTTATACAGGTGCCAAAGGTTCACAAAAAGCCAATATAAAGACCAAGAAAGGGTTCAAGAAGAAAGGAGCAAAGGAAACCGAAGGCACCCTGTACTAGCGCACCGGACTATCCGGTGTGCCACCGGACACTAGGGAAGCTCGACTTCAAACTCATCATCTTCGGGTTTTCCAGGCGCGCCTTCACTATATTCACCGGACTGTCCGGTGAGTCACCGGACAGTGTCCGGTGTGCACCGGACTGTCCGGTGCGCCAGCGGAGCAACGGTCATCTGCGCGCAACGGTTGACTCTGCAAAGCAAACAGTGCAAGTCAGATGTCAGAGCAGACGGACAGAGGGGCACCGGACTGTCCGGTGTCGCACCGGACTGTCCGGTGCCACATGAGGACAAAGCCTCCAACGGTCGACCAGCTCCAACCCTGACAACAGGCTGACGTGGCGGCTCACCGGACACTGTCCGGTGGCGCACCGGACTGTCCGGTGCGCCCATCGCCAGCAAGCTTCTCCAACGGCTACATTTTGGTTGGTGGTTATAAATACCACCCCAATCGGCCACTTCAAGAGGTGGGAGTCCAAGCAACATTCCAAGTCATCTAGTTGACATATTCAAGCCCTCCCAACCACATATATTCATTGATCCATATTATACACAAGATTTAGACCACTACAACCAACACAAGTGCCACAAAAGAGAGAGCAAGCAATTGAGAGCTATTCAATTGAGTTTAGCCCTAGTGCCTTGTGAGACTCATTGAGAGATAGTGTGTGCTACATCTTTGTGTTCATTTGAGCGTGGAGTTTTGACTCCCATTGAACTTCATCCAAAGTTTTGGAGGCTTGTAAAAGCTAGCAAGAGACACCAAAGAGTGTGGTGGTCCTTGCGGGATCAAGAGTGATCCTTGAAAAGAAGAAGAGCTCACCGATCCTTGTGTGATCGGTGGAGAGAGGGAAAGGGTTGAAAAAGACCCGTCCTTAGTGGACTCCTCAACGGGTACTAGGCCTTCGAGGGCCGAACCTCGATAAAACAAATCACCCGTGTCATTTGTGTTTATTGCTTGTGATTTGTTTGCTTTCCCTTACTCTAAGTTTTCTTGTGCTATTATTTGCTAATATCATTTGGTGTTGCTTAAGTTAAATTTTCATTTAGTGAAGCAACACTTCGCAAGAAAACAACTTAACTTATTGCTCTTCCCGTCTAAGCCTTCTTGCTTTATTATTCATATATCTATCAAGTTGTATTGATTATCAATTCCGCATTATTTGAAAGCAATACTCTTTACAAGCAAGAACTTAGTATTTATTCTCCGATATTTGTATATCTTGTTCTAACCACTAATCAAGGGATCTAGTTGGGGGATAAAGTTTTAATTTTCAGGTTCTGCCTATTCACCCCCCCTCTAGGCAACTTTCAATTGGTATCAGAGCTAGGCACTTCATCTTGAGTCTAACAACTCGAAGTGATGGCTCGTAGAAGATCCCAAAAGAACAAGAAGTCCAAGGTGAACAAGGAGGTAACTGTCACACCCGGTTTTTAGAAGGTAAACCGAATGCGAACCATGTACGTGCCAGGATCAGTTATTCACGTACACAGCAGTTACATAACATGGACATCATCACACAGTGCTCAAATAGTATTAAAAGGGAAATAATAGTCGATTACATCATACGTCTGAGACGTCCATATAGTTCTTACAATAAATCAAAGTGCGAAAACGAAACGTAGATAACGCGGCCTTCACAGGCAGCCGACTGGGGGTTGCCGCTAACCCACGCCTAGAACTCGTCATAGTCTTGGAACTCCTGGAAGTCTCCTTCCACAGCTTCATCTTCTCCTGAGCAGTGGTTGCAATGCTGACAACCTGGGGGGGGGATTGGTGTGTAGAGCAAGGGTGAGTACACATCAACATACTCAGCAAGCATCCTGTTTGGCTGTAGTGGACTAGCTTTATGTGGGGATAAGTCAAGCAGTTGCTTTTAGTTGGTCAGGTTATTACTTACTAGTAGAAAGCCAGGTTTTAACATTAACCCAAGTTATTAGCCCAATGTATCCTTTCCAAACGGAAAGAATACCACTTACCAGCACCATAATCATAATCAGAACCATCAATCTCATTGCCACCTGTACCAAAATGTCTCTGATCAAGTATCACTAATCTCTGGAGCTCCCTTGGCCGCTCATAACCGCGAGCACGGCTGATATATCAGTTTCATAACACTCTGCAGAGGTTGCGCACTTTACCCACAAGCCGTGATTCCCTCTTGCCTCGGGCCGATCAAACCCTTAAACACTACCAAGGTGAATAGGCAGGGTCTCACTACGTAGCCTTTACAAAGATTCCCCGGGGCTGTAGCCACCCGTTAGGTTTCCTAAATGTACCGCACTCCTCCCCAAGGGACAAATCAACCTTGGCAGAGCGAGCCGCATACACCGAGCCCCATTGACGGCACAACGGCTAAGCGAACTACACCCCGGTTCCTCTAATTATTCAGCTAAGGGCGTCCCATTCCACCCTCATGGTTGCACTGTTTTCCTGGGCGGTCATCCATAGAACAGGTCCTTACGGAGAGGCACTCGAGAAACCGCTCGAGTCCCCTTGAAGGTCACAAATATAATCATAAATAAGAAGGGAAAACAGCGTATCATAGATAATCACATCATGTTCATTGATTAGAGTTGAGCAATAGCATCAAACTAAGCAGTAATAATCTGACCCAAATAGGTAAACAAGGACATGGATAACAAAAGCTAGTAAGTCCTTAGGTACAAATGTGTAATGCGGGAGGTGAATTAAAGAATGAATAGGACAGAAATAGGTCAAAGGACACTTGCCTCCACCAACCGACTGCTGCTCAGGGGCTTCTCCTGCGAATTCCTCGGGCTCTTCGACCGGATCGTTCTCTATGCGAGCGCAGACGTACATACATCCACATATTTAATTCAAAAGAACAGTACACCATACAAGGGAACAAGTAAAGCGAATATGCATCAAGTATGACATTCGATATCGCATTCATTAAGGTTAGAAAGAAACGGGAAAGGGTCTCGCAGGGGGTTAAAGCTTATGCACTAATGATTAGTTACAACTGGTTCTTAACAAAAGAATTCTGTTATATACACTAATGGAAACCTAGTCATTTTAAGTTGATCAACATTGAACGAGATAAACAATTAACTAAATGAATCAACTAGCGCAACGAAATTCTAAATTAAGCTTCCTATTTCAATAACATGAACAATGATTAGCCTACCTAAAATAAAATAACTATGATAACAGAAAGTAAAACAAGATAAATAAATAATATAAAAAAATAAAAAAAATAAAAAAGGGGGGCGGTTGAACCGGCGGCTGGGCCGGCCGAGCAGGGGCGGCCGAGCGCGGGGGGGGGGGGGGGGGGGGGGGGGGGGGGGCGGGCTGAGCCGGGGCGGTTGAACCGGCGGCTGGGCCAGCGGGCGCGCAGGGGCGGGGGCGCGGCCAGGCGGGCGGCCAAGGCGCGGCCGGGGGGCGGCTGGGGGCCGGCTGGGGGCGCGGCCGGGCGCGGCCAGGGCGCGGCTGGGCGCGGCTGGGGCCGGCTGGGGCGCGGCTGGGGCCGGCCAGGGCGCGGCCAGGCGGCTGGGGCGCGGCCGGGCGGCCGGGGGGCACGGCCAGGGAGAGAGGAGGGGAGAGGGGAGAGGGAGGGAGGAGGGGGGAGGGGGGGGGGCTCACCGGGGACGGGCGAGCGACGGCGAGGGGCGGCGGTTGGGCCGGCGGCAGGGGCGGCCGAGCAGGGGTAGGGGGCGGCGGCGGCTAGGGTGGGGAGAGGGAAAATGGGAGGGAGAGAGAGAGGGTAAGGGAAAAAAAGGGAGGGGGGGGCGGCTGGGCCGACTAAGGCCCAAGAGGGGGGCGCGGGGGGCGGCTGAGCCGGCCAGGGGGGCCCACGGCGCGGGAGAGAGAAAAGGGAAGAGGGAGAGAGAAAGAAAGAAAAAGAAAAAGAAAAAGAAAAAGAAAAAGGTTATCTCCTTTTCGAAATTCGTTTTTCCTAGATGAATGCATCCACGTTCTCAATCAATCCAAAAGAATGCACGGTTCGGCATGGTGCATCAAACAACATAAAGTATTTAGGGTTTTCTTTACACGGGAATTCCAAACCGGATCCCGCTAGCTTTGGAAAAAGTCAAGGTCTAGCGAGGGGAAAAAGAAAAAGAAAAGGTAACGCCCGAATTTGGCGAGTGAAGAAAAGAGAAAAAATTCAACTGCAAAATTCGGGGCATTACAAACCTATCCCCCTTAAAAGAATCTCGCCCTCGAGATTCAGGGCTGGCTAGCAAAGAGCTCTGGGTACTTAGCCACTAGATCATCTTCACGCTCCCAGGTTGCTTCTTCCTCAGAGTGGTGATTCCATCTGACTTTGCACATTCTGATGGTCTTCCTTCGGGTGACTCTGCCTTAATTCTTCGACAACTATCGCACATAGCCACATGCTCTGCGATCTCCCTCTTCATTCCGTACCACCAGAATTTCTTCTTCAGATCCTGATACATCTTCTCACTGCCAGGGTGAATCGAATAGGCTGTCTCATGAGCTTCCTTGAGAATCAACTCCCGAATAGACTGGACATTGGGAACACACAAGCGGTCTTTGAACCATATCATGCCTTCTGCATCTTCTCGAAAATCTTTGCCTCTGCCATCTAGAATCAGTCGCCGAATCTCACTGATCTTTTCATCATTCTTCTGTGCTTCTTTGATTTCTCGCTCCAAGGTAGGTTCCAATTCAACTGTGACTCCTCGCGAATTGTTCAGAAACCCGAGACTCAACCTGTCGAACTCCTTGGCCAACTCATAAGGCATCGGACGAGCGACCATCAGATTGACTTGACTCTTTCTGCTCAAAGCGTCTGCCACTACGTTCGCTTTGCCTGGATGGTAATGGATCTCCAACTCATAGTCTTTGATCAACTCTAACCATCTTCGTTGCCTCATGTTCAATTCTGACTGAGTGAATATGTACTTCAGACTCTTGTGGTCTGTGTAAACGTCGCATTTCTGTCCATACAGATAGTGCCTCCATGTCTTCAGTGCGTGAACCACTGCTGCCAACTCTAGATCATGGATTGGGTAATTCTTCTCATGAACCTTCAACTGTCGGGACGAGTAAGCCACAACTCTTCCCTCTTGCATCAACACGCATCCCAAACCTGTGTAACAAGCATCACAATACACCGAGAAGGGCTTGTGCACATCAGGCAAGACTAAGACAGGCGCTGTTGTCAACTTCTCTTTCAGCGCTTCGAAGGCCTCTTGACATTTCTGGGTCCACTTGAACTCAACCTTGTTGCCTAGCAACGCTGTCATTGGTTTCGCAATCTTCGAAAACCCTTCAATGAATCGCCGATAATATCCGGCCATTCCAATGAAGCTCTTGATTCCTTGAGCATCCGTTGGCGCTTTCCAGTTCAAAATGTCTGCCACTTTCTTCGGATCCACAGCCAATCCTTCCTTGTGGATTATGTGACCCAAGAACAGGACTTCACTGATCCAGAACTCACACTTGCTCAACTTTGCATACAACTGGTGCTCTCGCAATCTCTGCAATACCATCCTCAAATGATCTGCATGTTCTTCTTCGCTTTGAGAATAAACTAGAATGTCATCAATGAATACCACCACAAACTTATCAAGATAATCCATGAATACACTATTCATCAAGTTCATGAAGAACGCTGGTGCATTGGTCAAACCAAAAGATATCACTGTGAACTCATACAAACCATACTTGGTAATGAATGCCGTCTTCGGAATGTCCGAAGGTCGGATCCTGAGCTGATGATAACCTGACCTCAGATCAATCTTGGAGAACACACTGGCTCCTCTCAACTGGTCAAACAGATCTTCTATTCTGGGCAAGGGATACTTGTTCTTGATCGTGACTTCATTCAAAGCTCGATAATCGATACACATCCTCTTTGTGCCATCTTTCTTTTCCACGAACAAGACAGGGGCGGCCCAAGGCGAGGTGCTTGGCCGGATGTAACCTTTCTCCGACAGCTCATCAATCTGCTTCTTAAGCTCAACCAACTCTGGTCCAGATATTCTGTAAGCTCTCTTAAAGATAGGGGCGGTTCCAGGAAGAAGCTCTATGGCAAACTCAACTTTCCGCTCTGGTGGCATACCCGGTAAGTCCTTTGGAAACACATCTGGGAATTCAGACACAACCTTGATACTCTCAATTGGGTCTGCTTCACTGCTATCGACAGCCATCTGATAACAACTTCCTCTTTTCGGCTCAGGTGGGACTAACTCGGTCACCACTTCCTCTCCTAGTGGGGACACCAACTTGATTGTCCTTTTATCACAACTGATAACTGCCTGATACTTATCTAGCCAATTCATCCCTAGGATGACATCTATTCCCTGAGTACCCATTACTATAAGGTTAGCGGGAAACGCTATCCCCCTTATTTCCACACTTACATTCAAACATATGCTGTCAGTTCGAATTCTACCACCGGCTGAGTCAATTTGAATGGGGGTTGACATGGTAGTAATTGGAAGATTATGTGCTTTCACCCATGATGCAGTAATGAAAGAATGCGTTGCTCCAGTATCAAATAACACTTCTGCAATGTGGGAATCGACTGGGAACATACTTACTGTCATGCCGGGGGCCTCCTGAACTGCTTCAGCCTCCAAGTGATTCAATCTTCCGTGATTATAGCGCTGCTGAGGGCGGTTGCCTGCTCCAGGCTGAGACACATTCTGCTTTGCTGGGGCATTGGGGCCTGACTGCTGCTGGGCTGCCTTCTTCGGACATTGCATTACCCAGTGGCCTTGCTCTCCACAGTGGAAACATGCTCTGTTTCCAACCTGAGCTGGTGCTGCCTGACTGTTCTGCTGGTTTGCTGGGGCAGGAAGACGAGGTGTCTGCTGATTCTGCCTCTGAAACTGGCCTCCTGACTGATTGCTCTGACGGTTCTGATACTGATGCTGAGGGTACTGCCTTTGGAACTGCTGATACTACTGACGCTGCTGATGCTGCTGAGGTGGACGCTGGTTCTGCCTGAACTGCTGAGGTTGATTGCCTGAAAAACGAGGACGGCTGCTGCTTCCAGGCTGGGGTCCACTGATCTTGCGCTTACGATTCTCCATCTCCTTACGCTTCCTTTCTGTCATGATTGCTCTGTCAATCAGGTGCTGGAATGTCGGGAAGGTATGATTCATCAGTTGGTACTGAAAAGGGTCGACCAAGCCTCTCAGGAAACGGTACTGTCGCTTGGCGTCGATGTTGACATCCTCAGGAGCATAGCGAGACAACTGCAGAAACCTGTCTCGATACTCACTGACAGATGATGACCCTTGCTTAAGGGCCAGGAACTCCTCCTTCTTCACTGTCATCAGACCTGCAGGCACATGGTACTGACGAAAGCTACCTCTGAACTCTTCCCAGGTGATGGCATCGGGGTTGGCATGGGTGGCGAGGTAAGACTCCCACCATGATTGGGCTGCTCCTCTCAACAGACGGGGACCATACAAAACTTTCTCCCTGTCATCACACTGAGCGGTATGCAACTCCCGCTCCACAGTGCGCAGCCAATCTTCAGCATCCATGGGGTCAGAAGAGTGAGCGAACGTTGGGGGATGACCTCTCATGAATTCAGCACGCTTGTCTCTGGGCATCTGAGGCATCTGAGGCTGGGGTGGAGCCTGCTGCTGTTGCTGCTGCTGCTGCTGCTGCTGCTGAATGGCGGCCAGAGTCTGACCGATGGCCTGAACTGCCTGAGTCTGCATCAGAAACATCTGCTCGATCGACATCGGGGGCGGGGGCGGCAGGTGCTGCTGCTGAGGCACCTCTTCCTGCGGAGCGGCTTGCTCCTGCTGAGCACGCCTTCCTCCTCTGCGCCTGTTCTCTGACATCTGCAGAACGCAACCACACATCAGAACTGATCTGGCAAATCTTGCAGCATAAGAAAAGAGTATAGAATTCTCCAACAGCACTGAACAGATGAGCATCTTCATTGATCTCCATCGCAGACCACACAGCTTCTCAGATAAAGAGGAAAGTAGAATAAAGGGTTTCCCAACTATATAACTAACTCCATTAACATAATAGGTAAACCAAAATGCAGGGGATACCCACACTCTGGTGACAGTCATTACAAAGATCCAAACCAAACGTAGTTCATCATGACAAACATAAATGCACAGGATATAGCAAACTACCCTGTCTAACTAAGACTAACTAAAACCGAGACTAACGCTAAGACTGAAGCTTCTATGTATATATTTTGTATTAATTACAAGATCCGACTCTAACGAGCTATGGTTCTAGATTTATCTTGGTCTTGCAGTCGGGATTGCCATAAGACTGGAGTCCACGCCGAGGTGAGCGGTACGGGTGCTGAGTCCCGACGGGAGCGGGGGAACCATCATCCAAGTGACGACGCTCCGCGCGCTCAGCCCGCAGCAGGGCGATCTCAGCACGAGCCCTACTCAGCTCGTCTAGTGCATGGTCCAGCTCCGTGTTTAGCACGGCGGCTAGGTTGACTGTGCTGCTCAACCTAGGATTGTCCTCACCAGCAGGTGAAACAATCACGCCTCCTGTGCTGCCAGATGGACGGCGGGGGTAATACTTCAGATCGAGACCGTCAGCTACCCCACCGAGAACCGAGCAGTAGTGCGAAAGCGCACGCCGTGCAGCATCCTGCATGGCTGCCTCAGCTGAGTCCCGCTCAGAGATAGAATAGTGCTCTGAGCAAGCCTCCGCGCCCTGGAGACTGTTCTCCGGACGGCGCACCAAGCAGGTCGCCTCCCAGCGGTCCGGGTAGACCCCGCGACTATGCTGGTAGACCACACAGCGATACTCGATGGACCAAGTACGCCGGTCAAGTGCCCGACGTAGCAAGGTGTCGAGCGCGTCGTGGAAGTGACACCCGCGAGCAGCGTCGCGAGTGATGGGTCGAGCAACCCATCCTTCCGGCTCATGGTCAGCAGAGAAGTCGATGTCGTGGCTCAAGCTGTCGTCGCCACCTCCGTCGTCTGGGTCTCCTCCAGCAGCTACTCCAGAGGCTGGGGCGCCCAGTGGCGGTGCAGGGGGCGCCTCCAGGGGAAGCACAGGAGAGCAGCTCCTCACAGACTCTATCTCCTGCTGGAGCGAGAAAGAAGAGCCCTGCTGCTCCTGTCGTCGACGCTCCTGCTCCTCGTGCAGGCGGTGGTGCAGTCTCTCCAAGTGGCTGGACTGTCCGGCCATGGGACGGCGAAGCGGACGCTCAGCAAGACGGGAGGGTAAGAAGGGGATGACGGACTTTCGTGCAGTGTGTCTAAGTCGAGCCATCTACAAAAGACATCGCAAGCAAAAGGGTGAGAACAGAATTAATATGACCAGCAAATAATGAATCATAAATAAATAAAGGATCAGAATAAAACATAATTTTCAGCAAGGTATAATATATAGTAGAACATAGGTTTGGTCAGTAGGACCAACTTTTGAAGGGATATCAAAGTCAAGGCAGTGACAGAGGTCTATAATCCTTAGAACGACCATTCTACTCTAGGTTAGCGGTCCTACAGTCAGCACGGCTTTGATACCACTTATGTCACACCCGGTTTTTAGAAGGTAAACCGAATGCGAACCATGTACGTGCCAGGATCAGTTATTCACGTACACAGCAGTTACATAACATGGACATCATCACACAGTGCTCAAATAGTATTAAAAGGGAAATAATAGTCGATTACATCATACGTCTGAGACGTCCATATAGTTCTTACAATAAATCAAAGTGCGAAAACGAAACGTAGATAACGCAGCCTTCACAGGCAGCCGACTGGGGGTTGCCGCTAACCCACGCCTAGAACTCGTCGTAGTCTTGGAACTCCTGGAAGTCTCCTTCCACAGCTTCATCTTCTCCTGAGCAGTGGTTGCAATGCTGACAACCTGGGGGGGGGATTGGTGTGTAGAGCAAGGGTGAGTACACATCAACATACTCAGCAAGCATCCTGTTTGGCTGTAGTGGACTAGCTTTATGTGGGGATAAGTCAAGCAGTTGCTTTTAGTTGGTCAGGTTATTACTTACTAGTAGAAAGCCAGGTTTTAACATTAACCCAAGTTATTAGCCCAATGTATCCTTTCCAAACGGAAAGAATACCACTTACCAGCACCATAATCATAATCAGAACCATCAATCTCATTGCCACCTGTACCAAAATGTCTCTGATCAAGTATCACTAATCTCTGGAGCTCCCTTGGCCGCTCATAACCGCGAGCACGGCTGATATATCAGTTTCATAACACTCTGCAGAGGTTGCGCACTTTACCCACAAGCCGTGATTCCCTCTTGCCTCGGGCCGATCAAACCCTTAAACACTACCAAGGTGAATAGGCAGGGTCTCACTATGTAGCCTTTACAAAGATTTCCCGGGGCTGTAGCCACCCGTTAGGTTTCCTAAATGTACCGTACTCCTCCCCAAGGGACAAATCAACCTTGGCAGAGCGAGCCGCATACACCGAGCCCCATTGACGGCACAACGGCTAAGCAAACTACACCCCGGTTCCTCTAATTATTCAGCTAAGGGCGTCCCATTCCACCCTCATGGTTGCACTGTTTTCCCGGGCGGTCATCCATAGAACAGGTCCTTACGGAGAGGCACTCGAGAAACCGCTCGAGTCCCCTTGAAGGTCACAAATATAATCATAAATAAGAAGGGAAAACAGCGTATCATAGATAATCATATCATGTTCATTGATTAGAGTTGAGCAATAGCATCAAACTAAGCAGTAATAATCTGACCCAAATAGGTAAACAAGGACATGGATAACAAAAGCTAGTAAGTCCTTAGGTACAAATGTGTAATGCGGGAGGTGAATTAAAGAATGAATAGGACAGAAATAGGTCAAAGGACACTTGCCTCCACCAACCGACTGCTGCTCAGGGGCTTCTCCTGCGAATTCCTCGGGCTCTTCGACCGGATCGTTCTCTATGCGAGCGCAAACATACATACATCCACATATTTAATTCAAAAGAACAGTACACCATACAAGGGAACAAGTAAAGCGAATATGCATCAAGTATGACATTCGATATCGCATTCATTAAGGTTAGAAAGAAACGGGAAAGGGTCTCGCAGGGGGTTAAAGCTTATGCACTAATGATTAGTTACAACTGGTTCTTAACAAAAGAATTCTGTTATATACACTAATGGAAACCTAGTCATTTTAAGTTGATCAACATTGAACGAGATAAACAATTAACTAAATGAATCAACTAGCGCAACGAAATTCTAAATTAAGCTTCCTATTTCAATAACATGAACAATGATTAGCCTACCTAAAATAAAATAACTATGATAACAGAAAGTAAAACAAGATAAATAAATAATATAAAAAAAATAAAAAAATAAAAAAGGGGGGGGGTTGAACCGGCGGCTGGGCCGGCCGAGCAGGGGCGGCCGAGCGCGGGGGGGGGGGGGGGGGGGGGGGGGGCTGAGCCGGGGCGGTTGAACCGGCCCGGGGGGCGGTTGAACCGGCGGCTGGGCCGGCGGGCGCGCAGGGGCGGGGGCGCGGCCAGGCGGGCGGCCAGGGCGCGGCCAGCGGCCAAGGCGCGGCCGGGGGGGCGGCTGGGGGCCGGCTGGGGGCGCGGCCAGGCGCGGCTGGGGCCGGCCAGGGCGCGACCAGGCGGCTGGGGCGCGGCCGGGCGGCCGGGGGGGCGCGGCCAGGGAGAGAGGAGGGGAGAGGGGAGAGGGAGGGAGGAGGGGGGAGGGGGGGGGCTCACCGGGGACGGGCGAGCGACGGCGAGGGGCGGCGGTTGGGCCGGCGGCAGGGGCGGCCGAGCAGGGGTAGGGGGCGGCGGCTAGGGTGGGGAGAGGGAAAATGGGAGGGAGAGAGAGAGGGTAAGGGAAAAAAAGGGAGGGGGGGCGACTGGGCCGACTAAGGCCCAAGAGGGGGGCGCGGGGGGCGGCTGGGCCGGCCAGGGGGGCCCACGGCGCGGGAGAGAGAAAAGGGAAGAGGGAGAGAGAAAGAAAGAAAAAGAAAAAGAAAAAGAAAAAGGTTATCTCCTTTTCGAAATTCGTTTTTTCCTAGATGAATGCATCCACGTTCTCAATCAATCCAAAAGAATGCATGGTTCGGCATGGTGCATCAAACAACATAAAGTATTTAGGGTTTTCTTTACACGGGAATTCTAAACCGGATCCCGCTAGCTTTGGAAAAAGTCAAGGTCTAGCGAGGGGAAAAAGAAAAAGAAAAGGTAACGACCGAATTTGGCGAGTGAAGAAAAGAGAAAAAATTCAACTGCAAAATTCGGGGCGTTACAGTAACTCTTGAGATATTACTTCCCGATAGTTCTAATTATGATTCATGGTCTACTAGGGTGATAAAGGCTTTTAGAATGGTAGATCCACAATTAGAACAAATTTTAGACAAGAGTATTATTCCTCTTAACTATGCTAGGGAAAATGCCTCCGAAGAAGATTTAAGATGTATACGCTTAAACTATCTAGCTTATGACATCTTAAGTAAATCCCTTAGCAAAGAAGATTATCATGCCTTCATAATAAAATATGATAAACCTATTTGTGATGTGCATGATATTTGGACTAGAATTAAAAGCAAATTTGATGAGTCCAAACATGATAGTTCATTTTGTGCTTCTACTTCCTTTGGTCTTTGTAATACTAACCCTTGCAAGGAAGAAGAAGAAAATGAACGATGGCGACCAAACGATGAATCCACCTCTCCAAAAGGTTTGTCTTCCCATTTCGATTCCCACATATGTTGTGTGGCTAATGAAAATGATAGCGGGAGGACAAATGAGGATGAGGAGGAAGAAAGAAGCTTCCTGCATCTCTACGCTCGCCTAAGCCAAGAAGATAAGGCGGTCATGCTCAAACTTCTAGAAAGAGCGAGAGAGCAAAGCGAAGCTCGTCAAAGGCTAGAAGACGTTCTCTCCATGAAAATGCTACACTTTGACGAGTTGACTAAAGAACATGAGGAGCTAAAGTGCTCTCATGTTGATTTGGTCCAAAGGTATGAAACTATTTCAATTGAGCAAGAAAACTCTTTACATTGTATCGCTCAATTAGTAGATAGGAACACCTTACTTAAGGACCAAGTAGAAAAGCTAAAATTTGAAAATCTAGCTTTTCAAGATAAATATGATATGCTTCTATGCTCTAATGAAAATCTTATGGATGATCATATCATATTAAATATTGCTCATGAGGTTGTGATAGAAAATTTAAAATCCCAACAACCTCACTCATGCACATGTATTCAAATTGATACTATATTACCATGTGCTAATGCTTGTTGTCCGTCGACAAGCAAATCTTCTTTTGAGCTAGAAATTGCAGGAACAAAAGATGATACATATGAAAAGCTCAAAGAAGAAAATGAGAGGCTAAAGATGAGCTTGACACAACTAAAAGGGAAGTGCACTGCTCAACCTTCTCAAGATAACCGTGATCACATGGTGAAGAAGCTTGAGACGGGAACAACCGTGGCATGCACTACATCCCTTGAAGAAAATGTCAAGGATTTGAGGATTGCTAAGAGGAAGAAACAAAAGATGAAATTCAATACCTCCTCCAAAAGCCTCAACCACGCCTCCACAAAAGGTAACATCCAAGGTAATGATCAAACCACACTTCATATTAAGAGGTGTAGTGAATGCTTTGAAAAGGGACACTTGATTAGGTCATGTCCCTACATTAAAGATGGTTTGATTATTAACAAGGATGATAGACTTTGTTTTAAATCCTCCAAGAAGGGACACTTACTTAGATCTTGTCCCCATTTAAAACAAAAAGGCATAGGGTTAGAAAAGAAAACTTTCACTAACCATGTAGCAAGCAAGAAACAAGGAAGGAAGAAATCTTCAAGGCTTGAGGATCGCCTATGCTACATATGCCGAAAAAAGGGACATCAATGCAAGGATTGTCCCATTGGTAACAATCCCTCTCTTAGCTTGTCAATTAATTCTCATATAACTAGGCAACCCAAAATTGCAACTTGTGCTAGAAAGGTAATGAGTTTACCTAGTGCTAACACAAAGGACTTATGGGTTCCTAGATCTTTGTTGACTAACCTTGATGGACCCATCAAGCGATGGGTACCAAAATAAGCTTGACAAGCTTTGTAGGGGAAGGAGATGATATGAAACCTTGGGGTGCTTGAGAGAGTTCATTCAATTATTGTTAACTCAAGCTATCAATCTTCAATGACCTATATCTGTAACGCCCCGAATTTTGCAGTTGAATTTTTTCTTTTCTTTACTCGCCAAAATTCGGGCGTTACCTTTTCTTTTTCTTTTTCCCTCGCTAAACCTTGACCTTTTCCAAAGTTAGCGGGATTCGGTTTGGAATTCCCGTGTAAGAAAAACTCTAAAGATACTTTGTGTTGTTTGATGCACCATGTCGAACCTTGCATTTTTTGATTGTTTGAAAGTGCAAACGCATTCATCTAAAAGATCGGATTTCGAGAATAAGCGGAAAACCTTTTCTTTCTTTCTTTTTCTTTCTCTCTCTCCTCTTTTTCTCTCTCTCTCTCCCGCGCCGTGGGCCGACCCCGGCCGGCCCAAGCCCCTGCGCGCGCCCCCTCTTGGGCCTTGGCAAGGCCCAGCCGCCCCCCCCCCTCCCTCCCCTTTTCCCCTAACCCTCTCCCTCTCCCTCTCATTTTCCCTCTCTCTCTCCCTAAGCCGCCGCCCCTACCCCTGCCCTAGCGCCGGCCGCCGCCCTCTGCCGGATCGGCCGCCCATCGCCGGTGAGGCCCCCCCTCCCTCCTCCCTCCTCCCTCCCTCCCCTCTCCCCTCCCCTTTCCCCCAGCCCGCCCGGCCACCCCTGGCCGCGCCCCAGCGCCCCTGGCCGCCCTGGCCGCGCCGCCCTAGCCCCTGGCCGGCCACGGCCGCCCCCAGCCGCGCCCGCCTGGCCGCTGGCCAGCCCCGGCCGCCCCCCAGCCGCGCCCGCCTGGCTGCTGGCCAGCCCCGGCCGCCCCCCAGCCGCGCCCGCCTGGCCACCCGGCCAGCCCCGGCCGCGCCCGCGCCCCAGCCCAGGGCCGGTTCAGCCGCCCTGGCCGACCGGCTCAGCCGCCCCGGCCCCCAGCTCGGCCGCCCTCCCCCGCGCGCCCGCCCCAGCTCGGCCGCCCTGCGCAAAACCGGTTCAACCGCCCCTAGGGCCGGTTCAACCGCCCCCCCCCCCTCTGTTTTTTTTTTTATTTTTTTTATTTTATTTATTTTATTTTATTTACTTTCTGTGGTCATAATTACTTTATTTTAGGTAGACTGATCATTGTTCATGCTATGGAAAATAGGAAGTTTAATTTAAAATTCCGTTATGCTATTGATTCATTTAGTTAATTGTTTATCCCGTGCAATGTTGATCAACTAAAAATGATTAGGTTTCCATTAGTGTATATATATAACAGAATTCTTTTGTTAAGAATCAATTGTAACTAATCATTAGTGCATAAACTTTAAACCCCTGCGAGACCCTTTTCCCATTTCTTTCTAACCATAACAAATGCGATATCGAATGTCATACTTGATGCATATTCACTTTATTTGTTCCCTTGAATGGTGTACTGTTCTTTTGTATTAAACATGTGGATGGATGTATGTATGTTTGCGCTCGCATAGAGAACGATCCGGTCGAAGAGCCCGAGGAATTTGCAGGAGAAGCCCCTGAGCAGCAGTCGGTTGGTGGAGGCAAGTGTCCTTTGACCTATCTTTGTCCTATTCATTCTTTAATTCACCTCCCGCATTACACATTTATACCTAAGGATTGACTACCTTTTGTTATCCATGTCCTTGTTTACCTATTTGGGTCGGATTATTACTGCTTAGTCTGATGCTATTGCTCAACTCTAATCAATGAACATGATGTGATTATCTATGATACGCTGTTTTCCCCTTTTATTTATGATTGTACTTGTGGCATTTAAGGGGACTCGAGCGGTTTCTCGAGTGCCTCTCCGTAAGGACCTGTTCAATGGATGACCGCCCGGGAAAACAGTGCAACCATGAGGGTGGAATGGGACGCCCTTAGCTGAATAATTAGTGGAACCGGGGTGTAGTTCGCTTAGCCGTTGTGCCGTCAATGGGGCTCGGTGTATGCGGCTCGCTCTGCCAAGGTTGATTTGTCCCTTGGGGAGGAGTGCGGTACATTTAGGAAACCTAACGGGTGGCTACAGCCCCGGGGAATCTTTGTAAAGGCTTCGTAGTGAATCCCTAGCCATTCACCTTGGGAGTGAATAAGGGTCTTGCAAGCCCGGGCTGGAGAGGGAATCACGGCTTATGGGTAAAGTGCGCAACCTCTGCAGAGTGTTATGAAACTGATATATCAGCCGTGCTCACGGTTATGAGCGGCCAAGGGAGCTCTAGAGATTAGTGATACTTGATCAGTGATATTTTGGTACAGGTGGCAATGAGATTGATGGTTCTGATTATGATTATGGTGCTGGTAAGTGGTATTCTTTCCGTTTGGAAAGGATACATTGGGCTAATAACTTGGGTTAATGTTAAAACCTGGCTTTCTACTAGTAAGTAATAACCTGACCAACTAAAAGCAACTGCTTGACTTATCTCCACATAAAGCTAGTCCACTACAGCCAAACAGGATACTTGCTGAGTATGTTGATGTGTACTCACCCTTGCTCTACACACCAACCCCCCCCAGGTTGTCAGCATTGCAACCACTGCTCAGGAGAAGATGAAGCTGTGGAAGGAGACTTCCAGGAGTTCCAAGACTATGACGAGTTCTAGGTGTGGGTTAGCGGCAACCCCCAGTCGGCTGCCTGTGAAGGCCGCGTTATCTACGTTTCTTTTCCGCACTTTGATTTATTGTAAGAACTATATGGACGTCTCAGACGTATGATGTAATCGACTATTATTTCCCCTTTTTACTACTATTTGAGCACTGTGTGATGATGTCCATGTTATGTAACTGCTGTGTACGTGAATAACTGATCCTGGCACGTACATGGTTCGCATTCGGTTTGCCTTCTAAAAACCGGGTGTGACAATATCCGAGATTGACCCAAGGTTATTCTTCAAATTACTATGTCTTTAACTCATATCATCTCGAGGAAGATATTGATGTTGTAGGAAATAAAGAATTATCTTGTGCGGAAAAATCAAGGCCTACAACATGGAGGAAAGCCGAAGAATGGTAACACTTGTGTTTTGAGTGCAAGTAATTTAAATTATCATTTCTTATGTGTCTTATGTAGTCACATAGAAAAATGAAGCACTTCAAATGTCTTTAAATTTGTATTACCATTCTTTCAAGAATTTCCTCTCATATGGTAGATTGTATACTCATCATTTCCATTCTATGGCAATCTACATGTTTTAAATTATTACAAGTCTCATGGCATGTTTTTCGCTAGTCTTTCTATTATTGCCATGATTCTAGATATAGAGAGATATTTCATGTTCTTAAAGGAATAAAGTGTCATCTAAGGAATTCAAATCCTTAGGACACTTATAAAAGGAAAACTCTCTCTATAACTAGAATGGTGAGACTAATGATTTTATCTAAGTAACTCAAGTAGTCTCACTTGTAGAGAATATGTTTCTCTTTGGAAAAGCATGTAATCTAACATGAAAAAGAAAAATCAATCCAATGATTTATGATGTACTTCTACTTGCTTAAATTGGATTTGATTCTTCACATTTATCGCTTTCCATATCATGAATTAGATTTATTCCCTTAATCTTAAAAGATTGGTTATGCTTGTTTTATGAGTTAAAATTGAGCATAACGTCATCTATGGATAATCTAGTTCATGCTATGAAGTTTCCATGCTTTTAGTAATCTAGCTTTTCATTCCTTATCAAAAATGATTACAAAAATGGAAACTAGTGCTTGTGTTACTAATAACGTATCTCTTGAGCCTACTTTTAAATATCCACAAAAGAGAAAGTGCACAAGCCTCATGGGTTGCTCTTCACCCAAAGGAAGAAAGGTAAAAGCAAAGGTATGGGAACTCATCTTCTTAATCAAGTTTAGTTCCCATCTCAATGGGTATTTAATCTAAATTATCATATTCTACCCTTGTGAGGAATAGATTCTTTATTGGACTAAAAATTTATCTAGATGTGCATTCAATCTCATTCTTTTAAATGCACCTGTCCATTAGAATCTAATTCATGCCTTTGTTACTTTTGTATTCATATTGATATTATGATGTTAAAATTCAATATGAAGAAGTAAAATTCCTATGACTGGTCAAAAATGTTTAAAAAGGTGCTCATTCCTCTTTTATGATAATGGGCACTAATGTTAAGGATTTTACGTCATGTCTATGTGACTCATGGATGATGAATTATATTTATTTCCTATCTAAAGAAATCATCCTTCATTATATACTCCCTTGTGCTATTAACATCTTTCTTGAGTATTTTCAATAAGTTTGAAAGGAAAGGGAAACAACTACAAAGGGAGGTCACTCACATGAAAGAGGCGAACATCAAGGACAACAACACCTACCTGGACTATAAGGTCTTCACAACAATCAATGGTGTGGTTGTAAGAATTCTAAATCCTCTCATAATGAGATTATCAGGCTTAAGTTGTTTATTGCAAATTTTATAAGCCTTGATCAAGATGTATAATGCTTCTCCCTATATGTCTTTAAAAGTGAATGCATTGAATCAATTCTTTCAAATACTCGATGCATATCTTTAGGGAGAGTCTATTCTTATATCTTGATTATGTTGAGACTATCACTTTATCTTAATAATTTCATATAGTCTCTTGCATGAGAATGAGTTTCTCATAAAGTATGCTACTATTTTTTAAATTCTTGTGTTTCACTCTAAAGTAGCATATTTGCTGGATTCTCCTACTCTAAACTTAATTGATAATCTAATGTGTATGTTGTTCTTTTGATCACATCTGTTATTTGTTTGATCATTGAATGACTTCAATTAACAATCATGCTTCTTAGTGCCGTATATACTATTTTTCAAATTAATCAATATCTCTCTTGATGGGCACTAAGTTGAAAGGAGAATTCATGATATACAATTGGTGATTCACTTGTTATATGCCAACCATGAATTAGAAAAGAATCACTAGTTGTAAGAACTCTCTCTTGTGCAAAATATTTTCATTCATTGTCATTGAGTATAGGTCCTAAACAAACAAGACTAAGGACAAAGCACAATGAAGAGAGCGTCTCTATGAAGGTACAAAAGGGTAAAACTACTTCATCTCATTTATACATGTACCTAAATCTTCCTCTTATAAGCATTCTTGGCATATCTTATATAAAAGGAAGAGAAAGCATGTCCTTTGCATTTTATCCCTGCTTCATACCTAGTTTAACCTCTCTAATATTTCACTCCTGCATCAATGCACCCTTTGTTAAAACTAGACGAAGTGATTTTATTGTCAAAGAGCTTAAAGCTTAACCTTGTAACGAGGATAAGCTGCCTTTGTTCCAAAGGTGGATGATCCTTAAGTCTCTTTGAAATCCTTAAGGGAAAATGCTTAAATTGTTCATAACATGCTTTCATAAGTGCACAAACTGTCATGAGCATCACACCTATACTGTGACACAATGCACTTCACATTATGTATGATATAGATATGTTTGCATTAACCTAATTTTGTGCAATTGGCATTTAAAGCCAAAATATGTGTTCCTCTCCATGCACATTTTTAGGGGGAGCAATCTATATTATATAGAACTATGATCATGCTTAATTTGACATATCCTTTTGATCATATCTCCTTTATATATGCTATGACTAATGTGTTTTCAAGTGTATTTCAAACCAAGTCATAGGTATATTGAAAGGGAATTAGAGTCTTCGGCGAAGACAAGGCTTCCACTCCACTCTATCACTCATCCTTCGCCGTCACTCCAACTATCTCTCCGTCTTTGGTATAATCTTCACTCATATGTTTTTATTTGCCAAAGTGGAGAAAATAGTTAGAAAAAGGGGCTTATATTTCACTCTAAGTATCTGTTTTTGGCGATTCATGCCAAAGGGGGAGAAAGTATTAGCCCAAAGCAAAAGGACCGCACCACCACCCGAATTTTAAAACTAATGTTTTTTCGATTGGTGAAATTTTCAAATTGGTATCTTATTGTGTTCAAAAAGGGGAGAAAAAATTAGTATCTTAAAACCCTCTTGAACACTAAGAGGAGAATTTGTTGAGGGGGAGTTTTGTTTAAGTCAAAGGAAAAACATTTGAAATCGGGGGAGAAAATTTCAAATCTTGAAAATGCTTCTCAAAATCTTATTCATTTACCTTTGACTATTTGCAAAAGGACTTTGAAAAAGGATTTACAAAAGAATTTGCAAAAACAAAACATGTGGTGCAAGTGTGGTCCAAAATGTTGAAATTATAAAGAAACAATCCATGCATATCTAGTAAGTAATATATATTGGCTCAATTCCAAGTAACCTTTGCACTTACATTATGCAAACTAGTTCAATTATGTACTTCTATACTTGCTTTGGTTTGTGTTGGCATCAATCACCAAAAAGGGGGAGATTGAAAGGGAATTAGGCTTGCACCTATTTCCTAATTGATTTTGGTGGTTAAATTGCCCAACACAAATAATTGGACTAACTAGTTTGCTTTAGTCTATAAGTTATACAGGTGCCAAAGGTTCACAAAAAGCCAATATAAAGACCAAGAAAGGGTTCAAGAAGAAAGGAGCAAAGGAAACCGAAGGCACCCTGTACTAGCGCACCGGACAGTCCGGTGTGCCACCGGACAGTGTCCGGTGCACCACCGGACAGTGTCCGGTGCACCAGGGAAGCTCGACTTCAAACTCGTCACCTTCGGGTTTTCTAGGCGCACCTCCGCTATAATTCACCGGACTGTCCGGTGAGTCACTGGACAGTGTCCGGTGTGCATCAGACTGACCGGTGCGCCAGCGGAGCAACGGTCATCTGCGCGCAACGGTCGGCTCTGCAAAGCAAACAGTGCAAGTCAGATGTCAGAGCAGACGGACAGAGGGGCACCGGACTATCCGGTGTCGCACCGGATTGTCCGGTGCCACATGAGGACAAAGCCTCCAACGGTCGACCAGCTCCAACCCTGACGAACAGGCTGACGTGGCGGCTCACCGGACACTGTCCGGTGGCGCACCGGACTGTCCGGTGCGCCCATCGCCAGCAAGCTTCTCCAACGGCTACATTTTGGTTGGTGGCTATAAATACCACCCCAACCGGCCACTTCAAGAGGTGGGAGTCCAAGCAACATTCCAAGTCATCTAGTTGACATATTCAAGCCCTCCCAACCACATATATTCATTGATCCATCCTATACACAAGATTTAGACCACTACAACCAACACAAGTGCCACAAAAGAGAGAGCAAGCAATTGAGAGCTATTCAATTGAGTTTAGCCCTAGTGCCTTGTGAGACTCATTGAGAGATAGTGTGTGCTACATCTTTGTGTTCATTTGAGCGTGGAGTTTTGACTCCCATTGAACTTCATCCAAAGTTTTGGAGGCTTGTAAAAGCTAGCAAGAGACACCAAAGAGTGTGGTGGTCCTTGCGGGATCAAGAGTGATTCTTGAAAAGAAGAAGAGCTCGCCGATCCTTGTGTGATCGGTGGAGAGAGGGAAAGGGTTGAAAAAGACCCGTCCTTAGTGGACTCCTCAACGGGGACTAGGCCTTCGAGGGCCGAACCTCGGTAAAACAAATCACCCGTGTCATTTGTGTTTATTGCTTGTGATTTGTTTTCTTTCCCTTACTCTAAGTTTTCTTGTGCTATTATTTGCTAATATCATTTGGTGTTGCTTAAGTTAAATTCTCATTTAGTGAAGCAACACTTCGCAAGAAAACAACTTAACTTATTGCTCTTCCCGTCTAAGCCTTCTTGCTTTATTATTCATATATCTATCAAGTTGTATTGATTATCAATTCCGCATTATTTGAAAGCAATACTCTTTACAAGCAAGAACTTAGTATTTATTCTCCGATATTTGTATATCTTGTTCTAACCACTAATCAAGGGATCTAGTTGGGGGATAAAGTTTTAATTTTCAGGTTCCGCCTATTCACCCCCCCTCTAGGCAACTTTCACTCCCTCCACCCCTGCAGCCGCCACCTCCTCTCCAACCCCACAGCCGCCGCCGGCCTCCGCGCCACCGCCCCGGTAGGCTCACCCATCCCTCCTGGGGCGGCCCTTCTCGCCACCTGCGCCATCTCCTCCATGCTGGCCCGCCCCGCCGGCGTTCCTCGCCATGTACTGCGCCGGCCAGCTCGTCGGGTTCCGACAGTGGGCGCCACGGCAGAGGCTTGACGATGCCAACTGTCTCATCTCGCTCTTCCATGTCACCCAGCGGCCGAGCAGGGGAGGCGGCGAGCACGGCTACTTCAACCCCCACTGCCGCTCGCCGCCGCCGGCCATCCCCACGCGCGCCCACGTGCTCGCGAGCCCGTGCCACGCTCTCCTCGGTGCTCTCCGTGGCCCGTACTCATTCCCCACGCAGCCACGCTCGCCTTCCTTCCTCTCGCGTGTGCGCTGTGTTCCCCTCCTTTCCCCAGACCCCAGCAGTGGGTCGCGGCACTGCCCGCCACCACCGTGCCATGGCCGCCTCCCACTGCCTAATCCTGCTAGCTCCCTGCCATCTTCCCCAAGGCGGGCTCCACCAACCGGATCTCCATGGAGCCCCTGCGTCTCCGTCCATGGCGGTCCCTCCTCGGCTCCTACAGTGACCGCGTCCCCTGCTCCCTGCTCACGTCGGCAGTGGCAGCATCGCTGGTGAGCAGCAGATCGCTCACCTACCCTACGCGGCCCTCGTGGGCGCCGGCTCCCTCACGACCGCCCCTCCTCCGCAGCCGACCCCTGGAGGCCACGTTCTCGGCCAACCTGCCGCGTACCTGCAGGCTACCGCGGACGCCGTAGCTGCTGGTAACACCACAAGCACGGCCTTGCTGCCGCTGCAGTGGGCGCGGGCGATCTCACTGCGACACCCTCTCCCTCCGTTGCCGATCGGCCAGCAGGCCGCTCCTGCGCTTTGCAGCCCCTTGTCATCGCGCTAGCCACCTCCTAATTGCTCGCGCTGACGCCCCAGCAGCGCCTCCCACTTCAAGCTTCTCCCATCCCTTGTGCCGTCAACACCCTTTGCCAGGTCCGGCGCAGGCCCCTGCCCGGCTAGACACGCCCCACCGCCCACCCCTTCATCGCCTTCGCTGGATCCATCGCTGCCGCGGCCTTCCCGGCCGGATCCACGTTGCTGCGACCTTTCTGGCTCGATCCGCCGTCCCTTTTGGCTGGATCGCGTCTTTCCGGCTGGATCCGTCGCTGTCGTGTCCTTCCTGGTCGGATCTACCGTTTCCCCTTCTATTCCGCCGCGGGCGCGGACACCATGACCGGCGCAGACGCGTGCGCTGCTGTCGGCCTTCCTGGCGGGGCTCCTTGACGCTCGGACGATCGAAGAAGCAGGAAGGTCGGCCTGCCGGTGTCCTTTTGTTGTGTCGCCTTGCCGATCGTTGACGCTCGAACGTCGACCCCTCCCGAAGAACAGGCTTCTGCTGCGTCTCCCGACCGCGTCCACCTCGACTTTGGCTACCTCGGCCTCTACGGGCTATCGTCTCCTTGGAGCACACAACAGTCTCTACTCCAGCCGCAACATTCGCACCATCACGACGCTACGACTGCGAGGGGATTTCAACCCGTCGGCTCCTACCTTCGGCCTCTACTCCAGTCTCTCGTGTGTGGTGCCCCCGTTGCGACTGCGGGGGGATGTTAGACTATGTGTGTGTGAGTGTGTGGGCCGGCACCACTGTTGGGCTGTCGGCCCATTAGGGTTAGGGTTTCCTGTGTCTCTATATATTGTAGTCCACCTCTATGCAATACAATCAACAGTTCACTCTTCTACGCTAGCTATGAAGACATCATATTATTATTATTCCTTCGTCGTCTCTTCTTTCCGTGCGGTGTCCCTTTTATCATTCCGTGCGGTGTCTTCAGTCGGTGATGGTGCTCCATCCTCCCTTGTGCATCAAAATAGACACTCAAAACTAAAATAGGTACTCGTTGAACACTGTAGCAACATCTATACCTCTCCAACGGGCGACTTAAAGGTGATATCCATTTTGTATGCAAGGAGAGAGAACCTAAATATGGATTTTTCTCTCTGCAGAACTCATTGTGTGGTGTGAGCAAGAGAAGAGAGAGAAAACAGGCCTAGGTTGGTGGATTGAAAGAAAAAATAGTATTTTATTGATATGTGTCTAGATTTGTATTGTTGTTGGAGAAAATGGTAGGCAAATAAAATATACATTTTTGGGTGGGTAGGCAAAGGATGAATTAGGTCTTTAAATATTTTTCTCCTGAGAAATAGCCTCATACTCATTTTTAAAATCCCTACAAATATTTTCTTAATAACTTTCTTTGAGCTCATACGTATACATACGCCTCCGGTATCATACCATGAGCTCTACAAGCTAATTTCACTTATCCACAGCTAATACATGTTTATCTTCCAATAACCCTCTCCTCCTCCCCTAATCCCCCACCTTGGCTATAAATAGAGGGGAAGAGGCTCCCTCATGCCATGCCAAGCCAAGCCATTTCATGGCAACTCACTCCCACTCCCACACAAGCACAACACAAGCATAATGATCGTTCGGTCGTTCATTCGATCTTTCATTCAAATGTTCATAATTTGTTCGTTCGTTCGTCCGATCGTTCGATTGTTCGTCCGTCCATTCGTCCAAATTAAGTTATTGTTCATCCGTTGTGCTACCGAAATTCCAATCTTTCGATCATTCGATCGTTCATCCATTCGTTCATAATCCTAATTCATCGTTCATCGTCCACTCGTAATCCATATTCGTCCTCCGCCGTTCGTTCATAGTCCATATTATCGTTCGTTCATACAAACTATTCATCATTCATCGTTCGTTCATAATCCCTAGCATCGTTCGTGCATACAAACTATTCATCATTCATCGTTCGTTCATAATCACTATTCATCATTCATAGTTACTATTTATTGTTCATCCGATCGCCCAATTATTTATCTACTCATACATCATGATGTTCAACTCGTCTAAGACCCGCTAGACCAATATATTAATCATATGGACTCTGGTGACTGTGATTTTCCTTCTAGTGAAAACTTCTCGATTGGTCACCCATCCCAATAACTTAGTCATATGGCCCTCTTAAACAATTGCTTGTAAAACTAGGTTTTTTACAAGCGTTCTCTTGAACCGCTTGTAAAAAACCAATTTTTACAAGAGATTTCTTAAGAAACTGCTCGTAAAAAACACCAACACAACAACCCACCAAAAGGCCCATTGCAAATATAAAATCAACCAACAACGCCACCTCTCTAATAACCCTAGTTCATAAGTCTTCACGATGCCGCCTCTTCCCGTTCTTACCTTCTTTTCCCTGAAGAGCTGCGGCGTGAGGAGATACAATGATGGCACAACATCAACAAGCGATGGAGGATCCATGAACCATCCCACCTCCTTCATCTCGGCCACCAGGTGCACATCCCCGACCCTCCCCCTCCTTGTTTTTGTTCTTTGGCTAGATTCGTTCTGAGCCTTTTCCACCTCTGCTAGGTCTACCATGGTGTGGATTTGGCTCTAGCTATGGTGGGTCGAATGGAAGTGGCTCCAGCGACAGCTGGTCTCGACCTCCTCTACTTGGCGCCATTCCTTCCACGACCATGACAATAGTGGAGCTCAAGCGGAGGCATTGTGCTTGGCTCCTCGGCGGCGGCGACGCCTCCAAATCTGAGCGGGTCGTTGGCGGCGGCGACTAGATCTAGGTGACGACACAGTAACTCGATGGTGAAGAAAACCCAATGGCGACGAAGGACAAAATTAGTTGCGGCGACAACCCAACCTTGACGAGCTTGGATCCAGACCCGATGAGTTTAGATCCAGGCTCACAAATTTTTATTATTTTTAAATGGACCTTTACAAGCGGTCTACGCATAAGAGCCTGCTTGTAAAAATAGTGTCTGTACAAACGGTTCTTGACCACCGCTTGATTAAAATAAGATTTTTCTCAAGCTCTTAAATGGTAGCGCCCATGGACACCGTATAAAAAAAATTGTTTTCGACCACTTGTAAAGACTTCTTTTGTAATAGTGTATACTGGGTGTGGTATACACATTTTGATAATTGATATTGGCGTGGTCAGCATATTATTGTCCATTGGTATTAAACGTGGTGTGAATATACATATTTTGATAATTGGTACTAGATCTAGACGTGAAAATAGACAAATTCCAAATGATTTTTTAAAACTGAGATTTGTTATAGAGTCGTCTCTTCAGACGGAAAAATGGTGAGCAATTATTTTTGCAACAGTCCATGTTCCATCTTGGGCGTAAGTAAAGAAAACATTATCCTGTGGGCCCAGGTGTGATTTTCAGGTACTTTTTTTCCAGAGATAAATGTGGAATAGCTCTACAAACAAACGGCATGATGCTGACACTTGGATGGCGACCTTGCAATTCCAAGAACTATTGCATACGGTTGCCAGTCGACAAATATCTCCGCCATGGATACGGTCGGAATACACCGTAGCGGCGGGTAACTCGCCGATACCGTCCACGTGTCCTTGGATGCCCGGTCGCTGATACTTCTGGTCTTCTGGACATGCACCAAGACAATCCAGTGATTCAACCTTAACATAATATAAATATAATACGTAACATCCAACTGACGTGTTCACCTATAGAGAATATTCCTTCTGATTCTACTTTTAGAATGATGCCGTGTATCGAGCAAGTACTCTCACTCGAAGTATCTTATCTCCCACATCCAGCACAAAAATCTTCTGTTCGTGGCAAATCTTGCGGCGGTTGAACGAAAGAATGCTGGAGTATATAAGTAGCTATAGAGAACGTATTATGTGTAAACAAACTACTCCGTGTAAATCGTGTGTAAGTAGTCATGTTAATTTTTTGACGGCAAATCAAGTGCAAACAGTATGCCTCGTGGAAACCTGTACAAACCACAACACTGGACACTAGATCTGTCGGGGACCATAATTAGGGGTACCCTCAAGACGCCTAATTCTCAGCTGGTAACCCCCATCAGCATAAAGCTGCAGAGGCCTGATGGGTTTGATTAAGTCAGGGGTCAGTCCATACGAGCGACTCGATCACGCCACGCCCGAGCCTAGCCTCGGGCGAGGGCAGCCGACCCTGAGATGGTTCCGTCTCGCCCGAGGCCTCCTCTTTCACGGCAGACGCATCTCCGGCTCGCCCGAGGCCTTGCCTTCGATAAGAAGTAACCCTGACTAAATCACCGCGCCGACCGACCAAGTCACTGGGGCCTTTAACGCAAAAGGTAAGACTGACGGGCAGCCAGGCTTGGCCAAAAGCGCTAGAGGAAGCACCGCCCGACCCAGGGCTCGGACTCGGGCTAAGGCCCCGGAAGACGGCGAACTCCGCTCCGCCCGACCCAGGGCTCGGACTCGGGCTAAGGCCCCGGAAGACGGCGAACTCCGCTCCGCCCGACCCAGGGCTCGGACTCGGGCTAAAGCCCCGGAAGACGGCGAACTCCGCACCGCCCGACCCAGGGCTCGGACTCGGGCTAAAGCCCCGGAAGACGGCGAACTCCGCTCCGCCCGACCCAGGGCTCGGACTCGGGCTAAGGCCTCGGAAGACGATGAACTCCGCTTCGCCCGACCCAGGGCTCGGACTCCACCCCGACCTCCGCCTCGCCCGACCCAGGTGCTCAGGTTCGGCCTCGGCCATGCAGGACAGACTCGACCTCGGCCTCGGAGGAGCCTCCACGTCGCCCGACCTAGGGCACAAGTCCGCCACGTCGACAGGAAGCGCCATCATCACCCCACCCCGAGCCGACTCGGGCCGCAGGGAACAGGATCGACGTCCCATCTGGCTAGCCCCGCTAGATAGGCAATGATGGCACCCCGCTGGACCCATGACGACGGCGGCTCTCAGCTCTCTTACGAAAGCAGGGGGACGTCAGCAAGGGCCCAACCACTCCGACAGCTGTCCCTCCGCCAAGCTCCGTTGCTTCTCCGACAGCCACGACGCCACACTAGCCGGGTGCCAAGATCTCTCCGGCTGCCACCTTGGCATGTACTTAGGGTACTAGCTCTCCCCCGCTAGACACGTAGCACCTTGCTACACCCCCGTTTGTACACCTGGATCCTCTCCTTACGCCTATAAAAGGAAGGACCAGGGCCTTCTTAGAGAAGGTTGGCCTCGCGGGGACGAAGGGCAGGGGCAGGCGCTCTCTCGGGGCCGCTCGCTCCCCTCACCCGCGCGGACGCTTGTAACCCCCTACTGCAAGCGCACCCGACCTGGGCGCCGGACGAACACGAAGGCCGCGGGATTCTCCGACTCCCTCACGACCCGGCTCCGGCCACCTCGCTCTCGCTCTCTCTCTCCCCCCTTCGCGCTCGCCCACGCGCTCGACCCATCTGGGCTGGGGCACGCGGCACACTCACTCGTCGGCTCGGGGACCCCCCGGTCTCGGAACGCCGACAGTTGGCGCGCCAGGTAGGGGCCTGCTGCGTGTTGACGAGTAGATTCCCGTCAAGCTCCAGATGGGCAGTCTCCAACGACCTCTTCAACCCGGAACGGTGCTCCGTTTCGGGAGTCTCGAGTTCATGTCTTTCGACGGCAGCTACGACATGATACTCCTTCCACCGCCGCGCGACAGCGACAATGGTGGCGGACAGCCCGCCCGCCGGCGGCGGAATCGACGACGTCTTTCCCGCGTGGGGGAAGGACAACTTTCGAGCTCGCCCCATCCTCTCCCTCGCCATCGGAGGAGGAGGCGGGGCAACCAAGGCCGAGCGGGAGGCTGCGCTCAGTCGACTGTCGAGCAAATCGACATCCCCAGCGCCCCAACGGAGGACGCGTCGGGCATCACCCGCGCGTTTGAGGCGAAGACGAGCGCCGTCCCCCCGCGTCACGCCGATCCCGAGCAAGTGGACGACGCCAGAACGCTCACGGAGGGCCTGCAGGACGTCGCCCTCGCACCCCGGACGACAGCACGATCAGCCCCCGATGCGACTTCGTCGCTCCTCGTCGACCAAAAGGTACGGGCTGATTCCCATCCTTCGTCATTTCGACTCGACCTCAACCCACCTGGCGACCTCGCTTTGGCGGGCGCTCACGTTGAGGCGAGTGCAACCTCTCTGGGGTTTCGTGTGCGGTCGCCTTGGGACCGATTGACGGGTGTCTCGACCTACGGACCCTCTGGGTCCGAGGAAGATGATGACCCCAGCATCTGCTGGGATTTCTCTGGATCTGGCAACCCCAGTGCCATGCGGGATTTCATGACCGCATGTAACTACTGCCTCTCCGACTGTTCCGATGGCAGCCGCAGCCTTGGCGACAAGGACTGCGGCCCGAGCCACGAATGTTTCCACGTCGAGCTGGGGGATCCCTCCGGAGGCAGCTGTCTCGGCATACCGGAGGATGGTGATCCCCCTAGGCCAGCGCCTCGCGCTGACATCCCACGGGAGCTAGCTGTGGTCCCCGTTCCGGCGGGGGGTCACGACCCACAGCTCGAGCAAGTCCGCGGGGCGCAGGCCGGGCTCGATGAGGGAGCAGGAGCGCTCGAGGCAATCCGCCGGAACGTCGGGCAGGTATGGGCGAGCCAGCCCCCGGCCGGAGGAATACGTCACCTGCCCCAAGGTCTCCAGCACCGCATCGCCAACGATGCCAGGGACAGACCGCCACCCGCATCCGGCGGAACCGGTCAGGACCTGGCCGCCGCAGCGATGCTCCTCCGCGCGATGCCGGAGTCATCAACCACCGAGGGTCGGCGAATCCAGGGAGAGCTCAAGCATCTCCTGGAAGGCGCTGCGGCCCGGCGGGCCGAGAGCTCTGCCTCCCGAAGGCAGGGGTACCCCTCGGAACCTCGTGCCGCGACTTCCCGACTCACGCGGGAAGCCTCAGTTTACACCGGGCGCACGCGCAACACCGCGCCTGCGGCCCCGGGCCACCTTGGCGACGAGCACCCTCATCGCGACCGTCGGGCCCGCCTCGACGAAAGGGTGCGCCGAGGTTATCACCCCAGGCGTGGGGGACGCTACGACAGCGGGGAGGATCGGAGTCCCTCGCCCGAACCACCCGGTCCGCAGGTCTTCAGCCGAGCCATTTGGCGGGCGCCGTTTCCGCCCTGATTCCGACCCCCGACTACTATCACAAAGTACTCGGGGGAAACGAGACCGGAATTGTGGCTTGCGGATTACCGCCTGGCCTGTCAACTGGGTGGGACGGACGACGACAACCTCATCATCCGCAACCTCCCCCTGTTCCTCTCCGACACCGCTCACGCTTGGTTGGAGCACCTGCCCCCGGGGCAGATTTCCAACTGGGAAGATCTGGTCCAGGCTTTCGCCGGCAACTTCCAGGGCACGTACGTGCGCCCCGGGAATTCCTGGGACCTCCGAAGCTGTCGGCAACAGCCGGGAGAGTCTCTTCGGGACTACATCCGGCGATTCTCGAAGCAGCGCACCGAGCTGCCCAACATCACCGACTCCGATGTCATCGGCGCGTTCCTTGCCGGCACCACCTGCCGTGACCTGGTGAGCAAGTTGGGTCGCAAGACCCCCACCAGGGCAAGCGAGCTGATGGACATCGCCACCAAGTTCGCCTCTGGTCAGGAGGCGGTCGAAGCCATCTTCCGAAAGGACAAGCAGCCCCAGGGCCACCCGTCGGAAGATGCACCCGAGGCGTCTACTCCGCCCGGCGCCAAGAAGAAAGGCAGGAGGAAGTCGCAAGCGAAACGCGACGCCGCCAGCACGGACCTTGTCGCCGCCGCCGAATACAAGAACCCTCGGAAGCCCCCCGGAGGCGCCAACCTCTTCGACAAGGCACTAAAGGAGACGTGCCCCTACCATCAGGGGCCCGTCAAGCACACCCTCGAGGAGTGCGTCATGCTTCGGCGCCACTTCCACCGGGCCGGGCCACCCGCAGAGGGTGACAGGGCCCGCGACGACGGCAAGAAGGAAGATCACCAAGCAGGAGAGTTCCCCGAGGTCCGCGACTGCTTCATGATCTACGGAGGGCATGCGGCGAACGCCTCGGCTCGGCATCGTAAGCAGGAGCGTCGGGAGGTCTGCTCGGTGAAGGTGGCGGCGCCAGTCTACCTAGACTGGTCCGACAAGCCCATCACCTTCGACCGGGATGACCACCCCGACCACGTGCCGAGCCCAGGGAAGTACCCGCTCGTCGTCGATCCCGTCATCGGCGACGTCAGGCTCACCAAGGTCCTGATGGATGGAGGCAGCTGCCTCAACATCATCTACGCTGAGACCCTCAGGCTCCTGCGCGTCGATCTGTCATCCGTCCGAGCAGGCGCTGCGCCCTTCCACGGGATCATTCCCGGGAAGCGCGTCCAGCCCCTCGGACAGCTCGACCTTCCTGTCTGCTTCGGAACACCCTCCAACTTCCGAAGGGAGACTTTGACGTTCGAGGTGGTCGGGTTCCGAGGAACCTACCACGCAGTGTTGGGAAGGCCATGCTACGCGAAGTTCATGGCCATCCCCAACTACACCTACCTAAAGCTCAAGATGCCGGGCCCCAACGGGGTCATCACCGTCGGCCCCACGTACAAACACGCATTCGAATGCGATGTGGAGTGTGTGGAGTACGCCGAGGCCCTCGCCGAGTCCGAGGCCCTCATTGCCGACCTGGAAAGCCTCTCCCGAGAGGTGCCGGACGTGAAGCGACATGCCGGCAACTTCGAGCCAGCAGAGACGGTTAAGGCCGTCCCTCTCGACCCCAGTGGCGACACCTCCAAGCAGATTCGGATCGGATCCGGGCTCGACCCCAAATAGGAAGCAGTGCTCGTCGACTTTCTCCGCGCAAACGCCGACGTCTTTGCGTGGAGTCCCTCGGACATGCCCGGCATACCGAGGGATGTCGCCGAGCACTCGCTGGATATTCGGGCCGGAGCCCGACCGGTCAGACAGCCTCTGCGCCGATTCGACGAGGAAAGGCGCAGGGTGATAGGCGAAGAGATCCACAAGCTGATGGCAGCAGGGTTCATCAAAGAGGTATTCCATCCCGAATGGCTTGCCAACCCTGTACTTGTGAGGAAGAAAGGGGGGAAATGGCGGATGTGTGTAGACTACACTGGTCTGAACAAAGCATGTCCGAAAGTCCCCTACCCTCTACCTCGCATCGATCAAATCGTGGACTCCACTGCAGGGTGCGAAACCCTGTCTTTCCTCGATGCCTACTCAGGGTATCATCAAATCAAGATGAAAGAGTCCGACCAGCTCGCGACTTCTTTCATCACGCCCTTCGGCATGTACTGTTATGTCACAATGCCTTTTGGTCTGAGGAACGCGGGTGCGACGTACCAGCGGTGCATGAACCATGTGTTCGGCGAACATATCGGTCGCACGGTCGAGGCCTACGTCGATGACATCGTAGTCAAGACGAGGAAAGCCTCCGACCTTCTCTCCGACCTTGAGCTGACATTCCGGTGCCTCAAGGCGAAGGGCGTCAAGCTCAATCCCGAGAAATGCGTCTTCGGAGTGCCCCGAGGCATGCTCTTGGGATTCATCGTCTCCGAGCGGGGCATCGAAGCCAACCCGGAGAAGATCGCAGCCATCACAAACATGGGGCCCATCAAGGACTTAAAAGGCGTACAGAGGGTCATGGGATGCCTCGCGGCCTTGAGCCGTTTCATCTCGCGCCTCGACGAAAGAGGTCTGCCCCTGTACCGTCTCTTAAGGAAGGCCGAGTGCTTCACTTGGACTCCCGAGGCCGAGCAGGCTCTCGGGAACCTGAAGGCGCTCCTCACCCAGGCGCCCGTCTTGGTACCCCCAGCTGATGGAGAAGCCCTCCTGGTCTACGTCGCCGCTACCACTCAGGTGGTCAGCGCTGCGATCGTGGTCGAAAGGCGGGAAGAGGGGCATGCCTTGCCCATTCAGAGGCCGGTTTACTTCGTCAGCGAGGTGCTGTCCGAGACCAAGATCCGCTACCCACAAGTCCAGAAGCTGCTGTATGCAGTGATCCTGACGAGGCGAAAGCTGCGACATTACTTCGAGTCTCATCCGGTGACTGTGGTGTCATCCTTCCCCCTGGGGGAGATCATCCAGTGTCGAGAAGCCTCGGGACGGATCGCGAAGTGGGCGGTGGGAATCATGGGCGAGACAATCTCGTTCGCCCCTCGGAAGGCCATCAAGTCCCAGGTACTGGCGGACTTCGTAGCCGAATGGGTCGACACCCAGTTGCCGACGGCTCCGATCCAACCGGAGCTCTGGACCATGTTTTTCGACGGGTCGCTGATGAAGACGGGAGCTGGCGCGGGCCTGCTCTTCGTCTCGCCCCTCGGGAAACACCTGCGCTACGTACTCCGCCTCCATTTCCCGGCGTCCAACAATGTGGCTGAGTACAAGGCTCTGATCAACGGGTTGCGAATCGCCATCGAGCTAGGGGTCCGACGCCTCGATGCACGCGGCGACTCGCAGCTCGTTATCGACCAAGTCATGAAGAACTCCCACTGCCGCGACCCGAAGATGGAGGCCTACTGTGACGAGGTTCGACGCCTGGAAGACAAGTTCTACGGGCTCGAGCTTAACCACATCGCCCGGCGCTACAACGAGACTGCGGACGAGCTGGCGAAGATAGCCTCGGGGCGAACGACGGTTCCCCCGGACGTCTTCTCCCGGGATCTGCACCAACCCTCCGTCAAGATAGGCGACACGCCCGAGCCCGAGGTGCCCTCGGCCCCGTCCGAGGCGACCTCGGCCCAGCCCGAGCTATCCTCGGTTCAACCCGAGGAACCCTCGGCTCCTGAGGGCGAAGCACTGCACATCGAGGGGGAGCAGAGCGGGGTCATGCCAAATCAAGATTGGCAGACCCCGTACCTGCAATATCTCCGCCAAGGAGAGCTGCCCCTCGGCCAAGCCGAGGCTCGGCGGGTAGCGCGACGCGCCAAGTCGTTCGTCTTGCTGGGCAATGAGAAGGAGCTCTACCACCGTAGCCCCTCGGGCATCCTCCAGCGATGCATCTCCATCGCCGAGGGTCAGGAACTCCTGCAGGAAATACACTCGGGGGCTTGCGGCCATCATGCAGCACCTCGAACCCTCGTCGGGAACGCTTTCCGCCAAGGCTTCTACTGGCCGACGGCGGTGGCTGACGCCACTAGAATTGTCCGCGCCTGCGAAGGGTGCCAATTCTATGCGAAGCAGACCCACCTGCCCGCTCAGGCTCTGCAGACGATACCCATCACCTGGCCCTTCGCTGTGTGGGGTCTGGACCTCGTCGGCCCTCTGCAGAAGGCGCCCGGGGGCTACACGCACCTGCTGGTCGCCATCGACAAATTCTCCAAGTGGATCGAGGTCCGACCCCTGAACAGCATCAGATCCGAGCAGGCGGGTGGCGTTCTTCACCAACATCATCCATCGCTTCGGGGTCCCGAACTCCATCATCACCGACAGCGGCACCCAGTTTACCGGCAAAAAATTCTTGAATTTTTGCAAGGATCACAACATCCGGGTAGACTGGGCCGCCGTAGCTCACCCCATGTCGAATGGGCAAGTAGAACGTGCCAATGGCATGATTCTACAAGGGCTCAAGCCTCGGATTTACAATGATCTCAACAAGTTCGGCAAGCGATGGATAAAGGAACTCCCCTCGGTGGTCTGGAGCCTGAGGACGACGCCAAGCCGAGCCACAGGTTTCACGCCATTCTTCCTGGTCTACGGGGCCGAGGCTGTCCTGCCCACTGACCTGGAATACGGCTCCCCGAGGACGAGGGCCTACAACGAAGAAAGCAACCAAGCTAGCCGAGAAGACTCGCTGGACCAGCTGGATGAGGCTCGGGACAGGGCCTTACTACACTCGGCGCGGTATCAGCAGTCCCTGCGACGCTACCACGCCCGAGGGGTCCGACCCCGAGACCTCCAGGTGGGCGATCTGGTGCTTCGGCTGCGGCAAGACACCCGAGGGAGGCACAAGCTCACGCCCCCCTGGGAGGGGCCGTTCGTCATCGCCAAAGTTCTGAAGCCCGGAACGTACAAGCTAGCCAACAGTCAAGGCGAGGTCTACGGCAACGCTTGGAACATCCAACAGCTACGTCGCTTCTACCCTTGAGATGTTTCCAAATTGTTCATATACCTCGCACCCACGCAAAGTTTAGTCAACAAGGAAGGGTCGGCCTCGCCTCGGCAAAGCCCGACCCTCCCTCGGGGGCTAAAAGGGGGGAAACCCCCTCTGCGTCAAAATTTTCCTCGAACAAAAAATCTCTTTTATCAGAATATCTTTCGTGCTTTTTGACTACTTCGAAAAGTGGGTCATGGAAACGACAGGGTACACGTAAGCAGCCAAGGCTGACCGAGCCGAGGGACTCCTACGCCTCTGGGATACGGATACCTCACTCATCACCTTCTGCGATAAGTAACTCGCGTTCGGATAAGGTGACTCCGCGGATCGAACAAGTCTCTACGTTCGGAAGCTCTTCTGTCGAAGCGATTCTTCGAGTTTTCTCGACCAAGTCGGTGATAGGGCCTCATGGACGGGTAAAAAGTGCGCGTAAGCGGCAAGGCCGACCGAGCCGAGGGATTCCCACGCCTCCGGGATACGGATACCTCACTCCTCACCTTCCGCGAGAAGCAACTTTCGCTCGCACAAACGTCCCTGTTACCGACAAAAAGTCCAGATGCTTGGAACAAGAGGAAAAGAGACGCGGCTTTACAACACAGCAAGGGTGTGTGTTCTGGCCTCAGCGGCCGCACAAAACACACGCTACAAGACAAGCTGATCCTGCAGGCTCAGGTCTTGGCGCTGGAAGGGGGCGGCGACACCCTCGGCATCGACAGCACCTTCGGCAAGGCCCGAACTAGCCTCGGACGGCGACGCGGTCCAAGGACCTCCGCTCCAAAGGACGGCGTCATCACCACGCCCGGGCGATCGTTGTCAGGGACTTCTCCGGGAATCTGGCCCGAGCAGGCGGCTCGGCCAGCCACCTCCGGGGCCTCGGCCAACCACCTTCCGAGGGCTCGAGCCCGGTCCGAAGCCTCGGCTGCCCGACTCCGGTGTCGATCCTGCCAACGGACAACCCGGCTAGGCTCCGGCCAACCAGGTTTCATTTCCGAGCCAACTCTGCCTCTGCTCATGCTGATATCGCTACCCCCGGCCTCGGCTCGTCGAAGAGACGCCGAGGGGTCTCTTTAACTAAGCTAGAGGAGCCTCGGACGACAGGGCCGACCGAGCCGAGGGACTCCTACGCCTCCGGGATACGGATACCTCACTCGTCACCTTGACACGGGGCGACTCATGCTTAGTGAAGCGGTTCAGACAATCAGCAGACGAGTCTTAATGCTCGGAAATGAGGAAAAAAACACGGCTCCGTGCCGTAATTACATACATGTTCAGGCCCCGAAAGCCAAAAATGAACAAAAAACCCGGCACTCGAAGTGCCATTACAAACGGAACTACGGTTCCCCACCCCGCAGGTACGAACAACCCCACTCGATAGGGGCGGGCCTGCGGGGTGGCGGAAAAACTCTCACCCCCCGAGGACGAGAGCCAGCCATTCAGGCCAGGAGACGGAGACCCAGGGCTATTGACGGAGTTGGCGATCTCATCGGTAGAGAAGCCACCTCCGTCCGCCGACGCCTCGGAACGCGCCGGCAGGTCTTCGCCCATGCCAGGGCCGTCCAGGGCGTGGGCACTGCCCTCGCGGTGCACGGCGCCATCGTCGTCCGCATGGAGGACGCGGCGTGGCGCCCTGGCTGTGCGACGACGACCCGCCTCCTCCGGCATGGCTGGAGGAAGTCTCCGTGAAGCTGGAGGATGCCGTTCTCCCCCAGACGCACGGGGAAGAAAAGGGCAACCGACCCACGCGGAGACAGCCCCCTGACTCGCCTCGTCCTCCCTCTTGGCCTGGTGATGAAAGTCCTTGAGGCTGAGGGAGGGGCAGAGGCCGCAGCCCGGCTCGCTTTCCCCCACCATCTAGCCGGAGGTCACCCTCGCGGGTGACCGCCGGTGGAGGGGTGCAGCCGGGCTGCATGATGAAAATCCTTGAAACCGAACGATGGCCGAAAGGTACCCGCTCCCACGGAGTGGTGTCCCCCGACGATGAGGCACGGAGACGGCGGTTTCCCCATCCGGGGGCTTGAAAGGCGGAAAGACACGATGCATAAGGGAGGAAGAGGACATGGTCGCCTTACGAAAGGGGTCGCCCTCCTTTTAAAGGCAACTCTCCGTGCTTGCGCCCCCAACCGTTACGGGCAGAGTCTTCTCCAACACGCCTCCAAAGCCCTCCCCTGCGGCGCGGGGGCTAGGACCCGCCTGTCATGCAGACCGGCTCCGAGCAGAAGAAGCCGAACCGCGCGCGCGGCGCGCGCGCAACCACCCAGCAGTTACAAGCGACCCTCCACTTTTGCCCAGACCAACGGGCGAAGGGGGTGGGCAGCCATGCGGGCGGCATGCAACCGCGCCAAGTGGACGCGCCTCTCCGACTCCTGACAGGCCAGCACGAAGGCTCAAGCCCACGCGTCGCGCAACCGGCGCGCCGGATGCTGCATGTAAGCCACTATGCCACTTGCGCCACCACCGCACCTCCTCGGTTGCGGAACCAATACCGCGGCCCGAGGCGGCCCAGCGCGTGGCCCAGCTGCGCCAGCCTGATGCAGCGGTCAAACGCGGTCAAAAGTGGGCCGGCAGTAATGACAGTGGCAGGCGCGCAAGAGCAGCGGTCACGCCATCAGCCAAGCTCACGTCCCATCCGGAGGCAGCAAGAGAACCCCCTCTCTCACGGTGTGAAGATGACACGCCCGTGACCCGTTCCTCGAACGGCTCGCGCACGCGCAACGGCAGCCTCGCCAACTACTCACCCCGGCGCATTAACTCCGCGGCTCGACGGGCAGCGCTACTAGCGGGAGCAGCTGGCGACGTTTCGCCTTCGCCAAAACGGCCACACCAAAAAAAAAGGTACGCCACGTCGTTCAAATTTCGTATCCCTTTTCCCTTTTCCTTTCTTTCTCTATCTCTTGCAACAGGGACCGGGAAAGGGGATACCCCCAAAGGGATCCTTCCCCGTGAAGGAACTAGGCTCCGAGCCTCCTTACTGATCAGGGGTTCGAAGGCTGACCCCCCGGAGGGTTCAACAGCCGCCTCAGATCGCGTGGGCCCGACACCCACTACTGGTCAGGGGTTCGAAGGTCGGCCCCCCGAAAGGTTCCACGACCGCCTCAGGCTACTCGGGCTCCGCGCCCATTACTGATCAGGGGTTCGAAGGCTGGCCCCCCGAAGGGTTCACAGTCGCCTCAGACACCGAGCGAGGGATGACCAGGGGTACGTTCGATACATAACCAAGGCTCGGGCTGCGCTCCTGAGGTACCCTAGGACATTTCCGAGACCAGCGGGAACGACTCTGTAACGGAATCCCATCGGAGGGAGGCAACGAGCCCTCGGACCCCGTCGCCAGGGGACCGGGTCCGGCAGATCACCCGCAGGTACTTTTGGGCGTGCCTCCGGGCCCCTAGCCGACCCCCAACGAACGGGGCACGGACGTCCACTCGGATTACCCGATCGCAGCTCACCGGAGACACCATGTTCGGTGCCCATCGAGGGTAACATGGCGCTCTCCCCCCCTCCTCCTTGCGGAAAGGCGACGTAGGGGCGTATGTAAAAAAGCCGAGTCTGTCCCTGATCGTCCTCTCGCTCTGTGCGGAGGCTCGGGGGCTGCTCTCGCAAACCCGGCTCCGGCCGAACTGTTGACAGCGTCAACATACCAGCCCGAGAACTTGGGCCCCGACAGTGCACCTGGGCTACAGCCTGTTCGCATGAGGGAACCGCCAGACCAGCCGAAGCATTACGCAAGGCATTAAGACCTCGAAGGAGTGAAACCACTCCTCCGAGGCCTCGGGGGCTACACCCGGCGGGTGCGCTCGCGCGCACCCACCGGAACAAAGTGCAACCGAGAAAGGCTGGTCCCCTTGCAAAAAAGTGCGACAAAAGCCTCCAAGCGAGTGTTAACACTCCCTTCGAGGCTCGGGGGCTACTGTCGGGGACCATAATTAGGGGTACCCTCAAGACGCCTAATTCTCAGCTGGTAACCCCCATCAGCATAAAGCTGCAGAGGCCTGATGGGTTTGATTAAGTCAGGGGTCAGTCCATACGAGCGACTCGATCACGCCACGCCCGAGCCTAGCCTCGGGCGAGGGCAGCCGACCCTGAGATGGTTCCGTCTCGCCCGAGGCCTCCTCTTTCACGGCAGACGCATCTCCGGCTCGCCCGAGGCCTTGCCTTCGATAAGAAGTAACCCTGACTAAATCACCGCGCCGACCGACCAAGTCACTGGGGCCTTTAACGCAAAAGGTAAGACTGACGGGCAGCCAGGCTTGGCCAAAAGCGCTAGAGGAAGCACCGCCCGACCCAGGGCTCAGACTCGGGCTAAGGCCCCGGAAGACGGCGAACTCCGCTCCGCCCGACCCAGGGCTCGGACTCGGGCTAAGGCCCCGGAAGACGGCGAACTCCGCTCCGCCCGACCCAGGGCTCGGACTCGGGCTAAAGCCCCGGAAGACGGCGAACTCCGCACCGCCCGACCCAGGGCTCGGACTCGGGCTAAAGCCCTGGAAGACGGCGAACTCCGCTCCGCCCGACCCAGGGCTCGGACTCGGGCTAAGGCCTCGGAAGACGATGAACTCCGCTTCGCCCGACCCAGGGCTCGGACTCCACCCCGACCTCCGCCTCGCCCGACCCGGGTGCTCAGGTTCGGCCTCGGCCATGCAGGACAGACTTGACCTCGGCCTCGGAGGAGCCTCCACGTCGCCCGACCTAGGGCACAAGCCCGCCACGTCGACAGGAAGCACCATCATCACCCCACCCCGAGCCGACTCGGGCCGCAGGGAACAGGACCGACGTCCCATCTGGCTAGCCCCGCCAGATAGGCAATGATGGCACCCCGCTGGACCCATGACGACGGCGGCTCTCAGCTCTCTTACGAAAGCAGGGGGACGTCAGCAAGGGCCCAACCACTCCGACAGCTGTCCCTCCGCCAAGCTCCGTTGCTTCTCCGACAGCCACGATGCCACACTAGCCGGGTGCCAAGATCTCTCCGGCTGCCACCTTGGCATGTACTTAGGGTACTAGCTCTCCCCCGCTAGACACGTAGCACCTTGCTACACCCCCGTTTGTACACCTGGATCCTCTCCTTACGCCTATAAAAGGAAGGACCAGGGCCTTCTTAGAGAAGGTTGGCCTCGCGGGGACGAAGGGCAGGGGCAGGCGCTCTCTCGGGGCCGCTCGCTCCCCTCACCCGCGCGGACGCTTGTAACCCCCTACTGCAAGCGCACCCGACCTGGGCGCGGGACGAACACGAAGGCCGCGGGATTCTCCGACTCCCTCACGACCCGGCTCCGGCCACCTCGCTCTCGCTCTCTCTCCCCCCCCTTCGCGCTCGCCCACGCGCTCGACCCATCTGGGCTGGGGCACGCGGCACACTCACTCGTCGGCTCGAGGACCCCCCGGTCTCGGAACGCCGACAAGATCTATATCCAACCTTCATAACCATTCATCCCTCCTTGCTGCACTTTGCAACGAGCACCCCAATCTCGTAGCAACATCTTGTCCCCAACAAGCTCTAGATGTAGTGGAGGCCATCCACCGCAATATCCTAGTGTATGATGTTGGAGAAGCGACTCCTAAATAATGGTGGCAAGACGTTGTTAGGTTTGTAGCCATAGCCAGCCATGCGACCTGATTCTATGAGGCCTACACCCAGGCATGACACGTCGTCTACTCACTCTCGTGCATCATCCGTCACTTGATATGACTTGGTTCCTAACCACTAACCCTAGGTTCCAAACCCATGGCACAAGGCTCGTCTTCCTCCTCAGCCATAAACTCAAGACTTGTTATGTCATCTACACTAGCAATGTGGCCTATAGGGTGTGTGGTTTGCTCTCCAGCCCCTACGTGAGCATTGTTATAACAAAGGGGCTACAATTCTACAACTCCCATAGGAACAGTCTTTGCATGCAGGTTAGGCTGCTCAAATGGCGCACCCCATTAGGGCTAGGTGTATGATGACCATCCCACACTCTGTCAGGTGACATGGCCACACAAGTTCCGCCATCACCTCCCCAAATAAGTATGATGGGACCACAAATCCCACCAAGTTCTTCCAAATCTATGGCACTGCTATCCTTGCTATCATTGAGGATGAAGATGTGATGGTGATCTACTTTCTATGATTAACTCCAAAATAATTAATGGAGTATATGTGAGATCTATAGCATGACAATTAGATTTTATTTTTTATGAATCAAGTATTTTTTAAGTGATATAATCTTAATGTTTTCATTAATTATATAATTTTTATTTGCTTAATTATATTCTCAAGTAAACTTTTGTTTCAATAAAACTAATGTGATGTTAAGATGACTATATATGGACTATAAAGGCTACACTAAAGTGCTGCGGTAGATAAAGATCGACGATAGTCAATAGAACTATCGAAGTGACGATAAGAAATCGTGCCCTTTTTCTCGTATATTTTTAGTCATTTTTAGGGTTAGTTTGGAACTCCATTTTCTCAATAGATTTCTATTTTTTAACGCCCCATTTGGATCATTGGAATTGAATTACATTTTAATAATAGTAATTTAGGCATATATCAATTAAGCTAATTCGGTTTTATGCAAAATATATTTGTATACTATTATTAGCAAGATGTCGGGAGATATTTATGTGCTACATTTTTACTATAGAGGAGTGAGACAAAGAGTGTCATGTAAGTTACAGAGTAGAAACAAATTCTACTAATGCATAAAATCATTTCCCACCCTCTACCCCAATGAATTTGAGATAGACTTATATCTGAACTTTAGAAAGTGGTGGAATGTCAAAATCCAAACTAAATAAGTTATTTTATTGAGTGAATTCCAATTCCTCTAACTGAAGGGATCCAAACACCCCGTAAGAAAAAATAAACTAATTTTTCTTGGGAAAATAAAAATCGCTTGAAAAAAATAGGGTTTCCAAACTGACCCTTAGTAGGAGTTTTATGTGTATTTTATTCTTGTTAAATAGCATGCCAACTAAGCAAATAGGATAACATAACATGCAATTTAATAAAAAGATATATGAATGGGTTTCATAAAAAAAATGAGAGAGTTTCATGAGGAGTGAAACTCTGAATACAGATACTGATATGACAGCTTTAAAAATAATGTTATGAAATCATCATTGAGAATGGTATTAGCACTCAATCGATTTCTACGCTGTCAATTGTCACGAGCACAAATTTTCACCCAAAGAGGCACACCAGCATGTCCGCTTGTAGTGTCCGAGACGTTGCTCCATCGCCGTCTTGTTTCTGTGCGCTCCATTCAACGCGGCGACGCCATCCGCGGCAACTGGCTCAATTCCAAGCGGTCGTCGCCTCCCAGCCCCAGCAGCAAAATATCTTCCCATGCGGCCATGCCTTGAAAATTGGAATAGATTCTCTAGATTCACCGCCGCGTCATCTTCACTACTTTCTCACTGGCCCAATCAGCATCTCTTTCTCCGAGCTCAATCATGCTCAGTCAAGCGTCACCAATGGCGTCACGGTTGGTTTTGTCACTGTCTGGATGCAAGGGTATACTACGAATTTTGCTTCGCAAGTGTAAATGGAAAATGGATCTAAACAACTGCACCGCACCAATTTTGGAACGCGGAACCGAGAGTCTGTTTGGGTTCGTTTGAAACGCGCTGATGTTTCTCATTTTTTCATAGATGTAGTTACCTGATACTATTTAAGTTGGACGATCAAACGACTGTGTCAAGTGTGATTAACAAAAGCATCGAAAATAAAATTTAACGCCATAAAAAACAGTGGATAATAGTAGGACCTCATAATAGAAAAAATTATCAAACGGAATGGAGGGGCCCAACGCAGTATATAGTAGCCGGGTGGTGCCGGACATCCGACGCTCGTGCCCGCAGGCCATTCTTCTCGCCTTACTCCCTCACAGAACCCAGTAAAATATTGCTAGTCCCGCCGTCGAGATGGCCCCACGCCGCCTGCTCGTCCTCGCCGTCGTCGCCCTCGCGGCCACCGCCGCCGCGGCCAACTCCGGCTTCGCGGACTCCAACCCGATCCGCCCCGTCACCGACCGCGCGGCCTCCGCGCTCGAGTCCACGGTCTTCGCCGCGCTCGGCCGCACCCGCGACGCGCTCCGCTTCGCACGCTTCGCCGTCAGGTAAGCACCCGGTCACCTAATCCAGCGACCAGCGGTCCGAACCCTGCCCGCTGTTCGCCGTCCGCCGTTCGCCCTCCCGTTTCTATTCTCCATGATGGCCTCACGATTTGTGCCGCCGGCGGCGGCTCGCGATGCAGGTACGGCAAGAGCTACGAGAGCGCGGCGGAGGTCCACAAGCGGTTCAGGATCTTCTCCGAGAGCCTCCAGCTCGTCCGCTCCACCAATCGGAAAGGCCTCTCCTACCGCCTCGGCATCAACCGTATGACCTTGACCGCCTCAGTCCTCCTCGCCCCAATCTGTAACCGTGGGCTTCAGCGCGTCCCGGATTCTCATATGTTTGTTATGTGTGGCTGGTGTACAGGCTTCGCGGACATGAGCTGGGAGGAGTTCCGTGCGACCCGGCTCGGCGCAGCCCAGAACTGCTCCGCCACGCTTACCGGCAACCACCGGATGCGCGCCGCCGCCGTTGCGCTGCCGGAGACGGTGAGTTCAGTTACCAAAGCTGTTCGTCGGTCGTCAGTCGTCACTCGTCACAGATAATCCTCTCTGTCTTGTAACGTAACGTTTTGACTCCCAAACGGGCAGGCGAGTAGGTTGCAGCCACGTTGGTACTGTGATTTCATTTGTAACGCATGAAACAGGCCTGTGTTGGTTCAGTTTATTTAGGCTTTACAGGGGGTTCGCAGCTTGTCTGTGGGCCTGTGGCTGCAGTATTTTCTCATTGTTTTCATGCTTTGTGGTCTCTAGCTTTTGCCTATTTGCTCTGCCGGTCCCACCATGACAAGCAATGTTTTTCAGCCACTTTCTTCCTTGGCCCCATCACATGATGAAGTTAATGGCCCCTCTTTCTTTGCAGTATTATAATTGCAACAGTGGAACTTCTCAAATTTGGTTTATGTTTCCAATCAAACCGCAAAATTGTTTAGAGCCTCTGGGAGAGCTCTTCCTCGGCTCTGGCTTCTCTGGAGAAGCCTACCAAATCTCTGGCTCCGGCTTCTCCGGAGGAGCTCTACCAAAGTGTTTATAGGAAGAGCCATTTTCAGCGAAAACAAAAGCCCTACCAAACAGTTTATAGGAAGAACCATTTTCAGTGAAATACAAAGGGGCCGTAGCTGCTTTTGAGGAGCCACAAATTAGCTTCTCCAAAACGGCTCCAGCTCCCCTCAAGGAGCCCCTCACGAGGTCTGCCAAACACCCCCTTAATTAACTAGCTGGTACCTTGTTAGCAACCATGTATCTTTAATGATTATAGAACAGCAGTTGTGAGATACATGCTTACTAGTCCAATAGTGGTTTTCGCAGTTTTGCAAGGCGTTGTTTTACTAGTTCTGAGCCATGTGACGTGGTTACAAATTAATACTTCAACTAGTCTTGGATGCTATAGTTTTTTTGGGCATTATGATGTGAAATGTGTATGTGATGTTGGTCTGGTTACTGCAGAAAGACTGGAGGGAGGATGGGATTGTGAGCCCAGTGAAAAACCAGGGCCACTGTGGATCATGCTGGACCTTCAGGTAACTACTGAAAAATCAACATCCACTTTTTCGTTCTCTTTTTTCTTATATATATCATTCCTAGAGGAAACTGGATGGAACATATGTTATTACTGGTTTACCTTGTTCTCTAATGTACTAAAAAGTAATAATATATGAGAATCATGTCAATGATGGTTGTGTTTGGTGCATGCTTACTTTACCAGTAAAAGGTGCAGATGGGATCCGACAGGAAGTACAGATTGGAGTCTGTATCCAAATTACTTGCATCGTCTTCATGTCCTTTAAATCAATCATGGTCTTGAAAGTAATCAGGGTGGGGCACATTCAAACCATGCTGATAAATAATTTAAAACTACTTTGGGTGTGGTCCAGGATGGGTTGTGATAGATATATCTGATGTTTTTGTGTAAAAAAATAGATATATCTGTTGTTGAAGCTGATTTTTGCTAGGAGTAGTACTTGATATCTTTCGTCCCAGAGTTTATTTTAACGAAAGAGATTTTTAAAATGTCCAGTGATTGATAAAAACCTATTGCACTCGTGAGACATGCAAGCAATTAAATAATTGGATCACGTTCAGATCTGTCCCAGTTAGTTGACCTAAACTACTGCACTCGTGAGACACGCAAACAATTAAATAATTGGATCAGGATCAACTAACCAACCTTAGCTCTTGGCCTCTCTATGCTTTGCATTCAAATGTCCCGGTTAGTTGACCTGATCAATTTTGGAGCTGTTCATGTTTCCTGCTAACTAAATTTACTTTCAAATAATAGTTTACATTTCATATTAATGCATTATGAAGTTTTATATGCACACAAGCTAATATGTCATATGACATACATTACTATCCAATAGTGTAATGCAGACCTCCATGAAAAAGTTTGCCTGATGAATTTAAAAAAGATCAATTAATATGTAAAGCAATGCAAGTCTAATTGTCCAGTCGTTCCGAGTAACAAATTAATATATCAGATTTGAGCCATGATAGTGAGCAGAATCTCTAATAAATGTGATCCCTTGTAATAAAAGTTGGTTATTAGACAATATCCTTGAGACAGTGTTTATTCATAGTGAATAGTTAAGTTAGTATCAATCTGATCTTGTGTTTTCAAACATTTCTGTGTCTATATACTATCCTTCTGGGTCTGCCAAAAACAAAATTATAAAACATCACAGTTCAATCTGGGAGAAGTAAATTTGGTACATAGATAGAGAAACAAAGCCACTTCAGAGATAAGAAGCCAAGTTATATTCTTAATTGTCAGAGCATTGCAAACTCTGGTTACTTCCTTGATTCATGCCAATCTATATGAGAACAAATTCAGGCTGCAGGGATAATAAAGTTTTATTCAGAAGTTTACATGTAGTTTGGATTTTGTTGATTTAATGTCTGCATTTCTCTTCTGATATTCCTATATCAGTGAATCTGAATAAATGTCATTTTTGCCATTGGATTCTCTCACTGGTATCCAGTTTCAAACTGTAGGCTGTAGCCAAAATAAGATTGGGCAACAGCCTTCATGGAAAAGGAAACGATCCTAAGTGTTAGCTAGCACTTATACATCAATTCTGAAGTACTGCACATTCGTATTATCAGATATGCCTCACAAACAAAGAGGCAAAAGGGTAAACCTGCAGGAGAGCTTTCATGGAATGTTGAGGTGCAGAAACTTAAGCAATTAAGCATTTGAATATAATTCAGATAATTTTTAGCAGCCAGTTATTAGACGTTCTTATATTTCTTTTTACATGTTCTTTTCACTCTTTATCTTTTCTTCTGCATAGAAATGACCATCATAGCATGTTCTGAAAGTAGAAAAAGGGGGTCGTGCATAAAAAATAATTAAATTCGTTTGATGCTTATTATGGCAGCACTACTGGTGCACTTGAGGCTGCATATACCCAGGCAACTGGCAAGCCCATCTCTCTCTCTGAGCAACAGCTTGTTGACTGTGGTTTTGCATTCAACAATTTCGGATGCAACGGAGGCCTTCCATCCCAGGCCTTTGAATACATCAAATACAATGGTGGCCTTGACACTGAGGAATCTTACCCTTACCAAGGTGTCAATGGAATCTGCAAGTTTAAGAATGAGAATGTTGGAGTCAAGGTTTTGGACTCGGTTAACATCACCCTGGTGAGAACTTCATCCTAAATTTTAGCAGAGTGTTATCTACAATTAGGGTGTGTTTGGTTTATAGAGATAAATTTTAGTCCCCCTACTTTATTCTATTTTAGTCCCTAAATTACCAAATACGCTGCATTTGGCAATTTAGGAACTAAAATGGAATAAAATGGAGGGACTAAAAATTAGTCCCTATAAACCAAACACCCCCTTAGCTACTCTGAATTAATAGTTCATACTATTTCTGTTGGTGTGGTTAGGGTGCTGAGGATGAACTGAAGGATGCTGTTGGTCTGGTTCGCCCAGTTAGTGTTGCCTTCGAGGTGATCACTGGTTTCAGGCTGTACAAGAGCGGAGTTTACACTAGCGACCATTGTGGAACTACACCGATGGTCAGTTGCAGTATCCTTGTGTCATCAACCTACGATTTATCTATAGTTTGCTTATGTAGAGTTTATCTATGAATCGCTCCTATCCTATCATGCTAGGACTTCTTGTTATCCTGTTGTTCTGATCTGAAATTATGAATTCTTTTGCGTTACTAGGATGTGAACCACGCTGTTCTGGCTGTTGGCTACGGTGTCGAAGATGGTGTACCCTACTGGCTCATCAAGAACTCATGGGGCGCTGACTGGGGTGATGAGGGTTACTTCAAGATGGAAATGGGCAAGAACATGTGCGGTGAGTATTCCATGCATTTCCTCGCTACAATAAAGAACGAGAAGAGATCTTGTGTTTTCAGGTATGGTGCTCTAGCACTAGTGACACACGATACTGACTGACCCTAAACGATGCAGGTGTTGCTACGTGTGCATCCTACCCTATTGTCGCGTGAGGCCCTTACGAAATGTTACATGGTCTGTTTGGCATCAATAATGCATGTTTAACCTGAGCTTGGCGATGGGTTATACAGAACGGAAACTCTGTTTGTGAATAGAAAATCATGAAGGGAAGGAGTTGACCGGACCCTTGCTTGTACGTCTCCCCGGCTGTGTAGGTAGATTGTCAGTCGGGGTTCCGAAGTACTCTACTCATACGTGTGTATGACAGTTTATTTATGAAACAAAATACGCATTGATCGATATGGTGCAGCCAGGGATTTCTTATTATAACATAATGTATCGTATGTATAAACGGACCGTCCTCAGCACGGACCTAATATAAGCACTGTTGAGAACTACGTTACCACGGATCACCAGATCCGCTCCCTTCCCTCCTGTCAGCAGTAGAGGCGCAAGAAGCTGTAGAGAACCCGTCTCCCTTCCCATAAGCACGACAGAGGAAACACACGAGACACATGATGTAGGGTTGGGCCTTTGGCCTCTTTCACTTCTCTGTTCCATATGAGGGGTACAGGTTCTATATATAGAGACGCGATAGCCCTCAGGGCTATATTCGGTATTTGCCCACATAACCCTTCATTAGGGTTTCTCAACACTCCCCCTTGGGTGAATACCGCGACCAACACATGCCTCGTTAAAACTCCAAAAAACCCAGTGGGAAAAATATGGAGAAAGAGTGCATGGTGATACAAATTGCATTTGCACTTTGTTGCCTCGTTAAAAACCTCATGTGAGGAACTTCAAGAAAACTCACCAAGGGAAAAAGAGTACAACAGCTGTCATCGGGACAGATTTCGATCCTCTGGGATCTAGATTCTACTGAATCTTCTACAAATGCTAACTTTAGAAATGTGCTCCCCTGATCCTTGCAAAACTGTATCAATATGGCAAAATATTTTCTTCTGGAAGTATATGCACATATAGATTTAGCAAACAGATTGCATATCCTTGCAAAGATTATTTCAGGAACTTCACCTCAACTCACTTCTAGGATACACGAGGTAAGTGCACGTATCAACATAAATAAGTCACTTCGACTAGTGGTGTTCGATCGACTAGATCTACATATTTGATAGAAACTTCCATAAAGGTTCACATATTGATCATCAAGCTGACGCCTTCAGGGCATAGAATATGACATTTATTGTCACACGATTGTGATCAATATAAGCATTCGCTCCTCCTGACGATGACATATGTCAAAGTCGTTATCCCTCATAACTCAAGCATATTCTTCAAGATATATAGCTCATTGTTCATCTGGAATAACGAGAATGGACGAGGTTGGGGTGCTATCATTTTCTATCTTACACCACAATTTATACATAGTTGTGCAAAGCAAGTAACATGTCCTTATATAGGACTTAGGGGATAATATAGTTGCAATAGTACATATTCTAAATATGACACATCGCTCCAGACGTTCATCCATTGCAACATCTATGATGGTGTAACAAAAGTCCATCAAAGATCGTAATCCATCAGGGATTTTTCATCGATCAGATACATCGTTATAGTCTGTCATTCTGGCATAATGGGGATATTTTTGCCAGTAACACCTAAACCTTATAGGTTTCTGCCATCGGAGCTTTAGAGGATACCGTAATTCCACATCAAGTGGAAAATACCATGAGTAAAACTCGTGGAATGCACATGTGCTTATTCGGTGAACTTCAAGTCCTTTGGTACCTCATCTTATTCCTTTTCGGGTCTGTATGAGTCTTTATCCCTTTATAGGGATTATCAAACTTTGGTGTTCAACACAGACTTTATTTCTTTTGGAAAGGTTCCATCAAGGAACTATAATCTCATCTAGGAGATATTCTCTCTACATAGAAGAGTGTTAATTCGCCAGGAATGTATTATTCGGTATGAGATTTATATGTTGCATATTTATAATTCAAAGATATGGATCCTCCTAGGATCTCATGACGTATCTTCAGAATCCTATTAACTGCATAATTTAATTCATGCCATTTGCCAGATATATTACATAGCGGAACAGTGTTTATTCAACACATACGTGGGATGGGTCTCTCACAAGACCACTTGAACCATCGCATTCACCACACATTATTTCAACAGTGCCCATAAATGTCCGAACTTCAAGCTCGCGACTTTCATTTTGCGATTATTGGTTCAGCCTCGATTGCATTTATCAATGACCCGATAAGAGAGCTTCAAGAACTCATGCCTAGGACTTTGTTTTGGATCCATTTGCAATCTATAGAGGCAAGATAGGTGTCGACACAATTGTCTCCCACATTTAATAATGATCTCCGTTATTTCCCAAAACGAAAGATTCATTGTACCGTATTCCCAGCACAATGATATTGCGCGCATTGCTAGAAATTTCATCATCAAGATGGACCTCTTCGTAAGGCAAATCACCATCAGGGTGAATTAATCGGAGGAGAGTTATCACAGACCACATGAATCTGCAATCAGAACATATGCTTTGACTAAGGCTGATGGATCATATTCGCAGGCGTCCCCGAGAATAGATCAAATGCCAATAAGTCAAATGTGGATATGATATTAATCCCGGGTATATCCACATCTACATCAGGTAGAAGCATTTAAACCAATATGGTTAATCCTCAACGATTTCTGGCAAACTCCATATACACAGGAGTACACACCGAACGACAGATTCAGTTTGGCTTTTGTGCGTTTAATAGAATATTGAGGCATTACATTATATGGGCATTCCTCCCCCTAATGCCAAGATGTTCTAAAAAACATACATATAAAATCCCCAACCACAATCATCCAGTTGTGGCCAATGTATGCTATTGTGGTGATTTATTTGGGAAATCTTACGCACATTACAGATAGGGGGTTTATGCAGTGAGCTTTGGACTTAGATTAATGTAGTGGCATGAATCTCTACTACTTATTAAGTAAGCAATAGTAGTCTGCCGTTCTGCCGTTCTGCCGTTCTGCCCTCCCCCATTCCATGCGCAGAAAAAAAATTAAACCGTGGCTGCTCAGGAATCGAACCTTGGATCTATTGAGCAGAATGCCTAGCCTTCCACCCTCTAGCCAACATGACTCATGTTGAATTGTGTACAACTTCAACTAAAACGTCTTTTATGGTTAACCCGCCGTCCACTCTGTATGCTCACTGAGTCTAGAAAAACATTTATAGCTTAGCCCCTGATCTTTCTGGAGTTTGGGACGCAGTCCAGGAAATAAAGAAAATAGGGAAAAGGAGTTTAGAAATTGATTTATAGTTTAAAAATAATTGCAGAAACCCATTTAATTCATGGAAATTTCATATTAAATCCAAATGAGTTTATTCCAATTTCTATAATTCTATAATATTATTTTTATCACATAATACCTCTGTTTTGTCATGAAAACAACAATAAAATTGATTTCCTAATTAATCATATATCAAATACATAGAAACTTTGGAAATTCGTAACTTCCCCATTTTAATTCCAAATTGAACTATTCCAGTTGTGTTAGTCTCATATGAATATTTACTACGCAGTAACAACATTGATTATATCATGTTTCATACTTTTATAATTAGATATTTATTTATCCTATGTTAATTGGGTTAATCTATGTCTATTGGATTAATTTATTTAATATATTAATATAGTATTCTAACTTTATGGTTATACGATGTTTGACCATTAGTCTTGCAAACACACACTTACCTTTTTGTTTAAGCAAAAGCGTATGGTGGTACGTGTCCGATGACTAACGATGTACGAGGGAATTTCTTCCGGTATGTGTGAAACGTGCTCTCTAATAATGAGACCATGCAAATCGTGACATATATCGAAGTCTGTATGATACTGATGGTTGCAATGTAGTGGTGAAACAAATAGATTATAAATAACAAAATTTATGTATGGCCAGAATCACAAATTGATTATGAAACATTTTCTCATAACGGTATAACACATATTTTGTATATAAGTTATCGTAGTATACTGGTATTATATATTCCCGTTGCAACGCACGGGCATTCAGCTATCATGTATAGAAGTCTGCACGGTACTGTTGGTTGCAATGTAGTGATAAAATAGTTAGATTGAAATAACAAAATTTATGTATGGCTAGGATCACAAATTAATCACGAAACATTTTCACATAACAGTATAACACACATTTGTTCATAAGTTATCATGATATTAAATGTTTCTGTTGCAACACACGGGCACCCACCTATATGTGTTTATGTCTACATCTATGACAGGAAACACATCTACTACATCTCTCTCCAAGCTCACTTGCTACCATTTCACAATGCGTAGTAGTAGATAAGTATCACCAAGATTTTTGAATTATATTTTTGGATGGAGGTAATATTATTTAAAGAAGAGCTTTGCATGCTATTTCTTTTGTTTGAATAATGCATTATACTTAAATTCCCTTTTTTGCATGTGTGACATTTTTTCTTCGTAATATTTTTTTTTCATGGATCAGACTTGTGAGTCATTTTCATAAACCAACGCCAAGCATGAATCCATGTTTCCTACTTTAAACCCCGAACAAACTCCATGAGCAGGAGGCACTCACGTTGTCGTCGCTTATCGATGACGAGAAGAAGCTTGGCGACTGTCAGTTCGACCTCTAAAAGCAGTCTTACGTGGTCGCATGCGCTGCTGTGTACGACAAGCTCCCGCGAAGCCGCCGCTTGGACGCGGTCCAGAGCAGCTGCACCGCGTTGTCCATCGTTAAGCAGGGGGGCCTCATGGTTGTCGCTAACGTCGACGACTCTCGTGTTGTTCTGGACACCGCATCCGACGACGACGCCATCACGCCGGCCAGCTCATCGTCCACCTGAAGCCCAACCTGCCACATAAGTCGCTATTGACCGGACATGAATTCTTGTGCGCTGGGATGATGGACGTTGCTGACGTTGTGTGAATGTCCTCGAACATGATGTATGTAGTGGAATAGCGCATCCGGTGGTGCAACGGCCAAGGGTCTACCTCGCTGATGAGCCCGGGGTGCACTTCGTTTGGCAGCCCAACCAAGAGTCATCGGTACTTGTCATGTCGCGTGCGTTCGATGACTACTATATCGAGGATTGTGGCATCATCTTGGCGCCGGAGGTGACACAGAGGAGGATCGACAACAGTGACCAGTTCGTCATCCTCGTCACCGTCAGGGTAGCTTTTGTGTCGGCCTGCCTTTAATTCTCTTCGCAAACACATACACACTTACCTTTTTGTTTAAGCAAGAGCATATGGTGGTGTGTGTCTGATGACTAATGATGTACGAGGGAATTTTTCCGGCATGTGTGGAACGTGCTCTCTAATGATGAGACCATACAAATCATGACATATATCGAAGTCTGCATGATACTGATGGTTGCAATGTAGTGGTGAAATAATTAGATTAAAATAACAAAATTTATGTATGGCTAGAATCACAAATTGATTATGAAACATTTTCTCATAACAATATAACACACATTTTGTATATAAGTTATCGTAGTATACTGGTATTATATATTCCCGTTGCAACGCACGGGCATTCAGCTATAATACATATTTGTCCTTCACATGAAGGGTTAGTCTCAACATCCAGTGAGACACGCAACAACAAGTGGCTTTGTGGTTACAATTCTGTCAACTTATTGTTATTGTTACCAAATGCACAGTCAATCATTAAGATTTAGACTGACATGCACAACACTATTTTATCCATAAGGGTCCTTCAGGGGGTTATGAATACCATACGTCGTTTGGAGCCATTAGTTGACTTCAGATCAACAAGTAAAATGACCATCAGGGTCTAGCGCTCATAAGGACATTCACTGGTTGTATTGTGCTTTGAGGCACATAGGAAAAATGTGTGTGTTTATATTGGTAGTAAAGTGCACGGCGTCAGGCCAATGCTGCCAAGCAGATATTTTTGTTATGCACAGATGTATAGTCCAACTCGTTTTACCATTACCCATTGTTTACCCAATTACTCATACCGGTCTGAAATTGGGTATCGATTAATGCAACATTTTTAGGTATAATAATTTTGAGAGAGAACTTATAACAATGGTCAATTATTTATGGTGTTACCAGCAAGGCAAATATTTCTCCTCATATTATATACCAACTTGTTCTATAAAGCATTATTTCGATCTCTTCATTGTTCAGCAAAAAGAGAAGCTTTGGAATAGAACAGATAAGGCCAAGAATTCATTTTATCTGGGAAAAATCACCATATAATTAGCTTTTGATGAAGCAAATGATGATAACTGCTTGGCAAGAATGAAAATAGGACTGGTGTCCGCCAGGATCCATCTTCAACAACAGATATTACTGCTCTCATACGAAGAAATCATCAGGAGTAGAGAGGATACAATAGGTCTCTACAAGATCTTCATATTTCTATCACAAATTATCATCACTAGTAGTCTAGTGGTCAAGACATATGGCTCTTCTGGCTCCGAGGACCAAGAATATGTTAATGTCTAATTTAGCTACAAGTTTTGTGGTGATGTGGGATTTCATAGTTATTTGTCTACTCTTCTCACTTCTGGTAGATCGGAGGTAGATAATGGTAAGCATGCCAAAGGGTGGAATTCAGTGTAGTTCGGCTACATAAACCCCAGGTATGTGTCCATTCAGGACCGACCTTTACCATTTAGTTTACAGTGTATACCAAACTTGTCAAAGGACTATCCCGAGTCAATTCAGTGACTATAAGTATTTACAATTCCGAGAGATGTATGCGACACAAGCATAGAGGTTCTAGATAGAACGAGTAAAGTGGTTCAACGTGAACACACTATGGTTTTCACACCAACATAGTGAAAAAAAATTTAGAATAACCTCTCGGTATACTCGCAACATCGTGTTGCTAGCGGTTACATATCCTTTTATCTCATAGTTTGCTTCATGTCATCCAGCGATAAAGAGAGCAATGTGCTAACATCTGGTTGAGCAATATATGACTGAGATTTTTGATCTTAAATCATTTGGTAAGGTCTTTTTGCTTACTAATATAATTCCAATTTTGTGATATCTTCTATGCCAAAAAGGCTTCATGCATTATATATCTTTGAGTTACTACGGGTAAAACTTTATGCATGAGGAGAGAGCAGAGAGTTAACTTATCCATGTTCTGTTGTATTTCAATTTAATTTCCCAGATTATTCAAGCACTATAGAGCTTGATATAGTTGTTATGGCCACTTGGCAATATAAATAAATATATGATGCCACACAACACAAGCAAATAAAATATAGAGCTAAATAAAATTGTTTATGAAGGTTGCACATAATGTGACTTTAGGGCTTGAACGACTCACCACAATCCACGCGAGTACAAGCTCTGTCGTATCTGGCGTCAACGCGTGTGTGGCCATCTGGGCTACGACAACACAACAAGCCTTCATAACAAACGCAACAGGCGCAGTTGTGACTCGATAGTTAGGGTACAAGACAAGTCCACGCAACGTGCGCAATAGGCACAATTGTGGCTCGAGGCAGACAGACAATGCCTACAGGGCATGCGAAAAATACGCGAATCAGTGATGGCGGTCTGACTCAACAGGAGCGATCCGATTAATGCAGAGCGCGACATAGCAATCACATGACGCAGCCAAGTTCGAACGGCACAAATATTGCGTCGTGTTGCCAGGGCGCAGTCAATATTCAGCTAATGCCATAACTCAGCCGATTACCAACGCAGTCTGATCGGCGTATCTTAGTACCCATTATACAATTTAATCGCTCGACGTGAGTCCGAAAGATCAAACCAACACAAATATTTAGAGCGATTTTATTATGCATAGTATAACCTTCATATGTATTTCAAATAATTTTCTGTTATTTACTACAGTAAATAAAGCAGAAAATAATACTGAAATTAATACACTAACATAAACACATCGAGTGCAAAAGGTATTTCCTCATTCTGAAGCATGTATTTTTCTACTAATTATTTAACATAGTAAATAATTAATAAAGGTAGAAATTGGAACATAAAACATGTTTTATTCTATTTGAGAGAAAAACTGCTGAATATACATATTAAAATTGTATTAAAGTTGATGAATTCAACATGAATTTATGAGAAAAACTGCAGATTAGACCACCACACTATTTCTTTCGTTTATTGGCGGGAGCATGCATGCAATGTGCTTGGTTTTTTTTCTTCTTCCCTTGAAACGCAAGCCACATGTGAGGTGCACGTAGCTGTGCCTAAGGATAAGGCCCTCAAGAGACTAGCCTAAATGCGATGGAGACGCAAATGGGCTCCAGGCCAATGCGACTGGACGCGTGTGCCACGTATGGCCGTACGGGAGATTTTTTTTCAGCCGGACGTTGCTGCATGTGACCATGCAAGCTGCCTCTGCATGACGATTCTATAGCCGTTTTTTCGTAAATGTGACAAAAAAAAACGGATCTGCGTCCGCCTCCACTCGCGACGTCTCTGAGGTTCCAGAGAAACCGCATCTCAATCTTCTCGGGCTTCTGCAGCTCGTCCTCCGCTGCTCCACACCAGGATGAGAGGCGAGACCATCGCGCTCTCACACGCTTGCAATACTTACGGCAGGGCGGCCGCTAGCGTAGCCCCCGGCCAGGAGCGGCCCGACGCGGACGCTTCGGGCACGGCGCGGGCGCGACCTCCAGCGGTGCGGGGAGTCCGAGTCGATCTCTACTAGAGATGGTGGAGCGGCGGCGAGATCCCCACGAACAGCAGATAAAAAAACATACCGTTCCATTGCGTAGAGGGAAAATCGAAGTCTGTCGTGTAGGACAGTTCGGCTAGGCCGGTGATCTGCCGGTTTGACGAAGAGTTGATGCAGATCTGATCCCGCAGCAACGTCGAGGTAGAGCGTGCTGATAACGTGTTGAGAACTACGTTACCACGGATCACCAGATCCGCTCCCTTCCCTCCCGTCAGCAGTAGAGGCGCAAGAAGCTGTAGAGAACCCGTCTCCCTTCCCATAAGCACGACAGAGGAAACACACGAGACACATGATGTAGGGTTGGGCCTTTGGCCTCTTTCACTTCTCTGTTCCATATGAGGGGTACAGGTTCTATATATAGAGACGCGATAGCCCTCAGGGCTATATTCGGTATTTGCCCACATAACCCTTCATTAGGGTTTCTCAACAAGCACGACCTGTTGGCATCACATCAGGGATGGGCCGCATGGCACATCGTAGTACCACTAGGTTGTGTGTCACTGGGCTTTGTATCTGGCCAATAGACCAAGTATGGCACTAAGGGATATTTTCTGGATCGTGCCAGCTCAAAAAAAAACGGCCTAACAATGAACCGGACCAGCCTATAGCCTGCTATCACAAAAATCCCTTATTCAAATACTCAATCATTTAGGTACAAATGAATAGAACTGCGCTGTTCATTCCCAGTGATCAATGATGTCAGAGAGATGACTTTGAAATAAAACTGTCTTGTCATTTGTAATAAATGAATAAGAACAGCCTATCCAGTATCAACAGTGTCATACTTCCTTGAGCTCATGTTTCCCTTTAATCTCATTAACGATGTGTGCTAGACTGCTAGGTCATCTTCCCTGTGATCCTCCCTGCCATTTTTTTATACCCTAGAAACTGGTGTAAACCGTAATCCTATGGAGTCCGGGGATATATGTTCATACAGAGCTTTACCATTGATGTCAGATAAAATAAATCTAATGTCTTTAATTAAAAGGGATGAATTCTATACTAAAAATATTTAATTTTATTTTTATACAAGCATTTTTAAGTGGCATTAACAACCACATATATGTTTCTTATATGTCAGAGTTGTTATCTCTCAGTCAGAACAAATTACCTTGTTCTTATCACGCCTACTCAGGGCTTGTTCGGTTATTTTCAATCCATATGGATTGGATAGGATTGATACGGATTGAGAGAGATTTTGACTTACTTGGAATTGAAACCCCCTCAACCCCCCTCAATCCATATGGATTGGGATAGAACCGAACAAGCCCTCAGCGGAAATGGGCCAAGCAGGGTTTTTCCTTCATGGCTGAAATTCCTGCTATGAATTCTGCCCTCCTATGGCCTAAAAGGGGAACACAAATCAATAATATCAACATCAGAACATTAGGAAAATAAAGTGCCAGAAAGCTAGAAGCTACGTAACTAAAATTAATCATCATGTTGTTAATATTATGTTAGTTTTGAGTTAAAAAAAACATAGGAGGGCAGAAGTGGCACTAAACAAGTACATTTGCCGACAGTGAGAAAAGTTAGCAATGGAAAAATGACTGGTCGTCACTGGTACGTTAGAACTGCCTCATTGCTAGTTTTAAGGGTTGTCCATCCCACACTAAGAATTGCTGCGAGAATAGATAGGATTGAGATACCTTGGAGAAGAGCAAGGGGAATAGATTGGTACTGCAGTGTAGCCTCTGACATTGTTTCTGCCATTACAGCTCTGTTCTCCATTTGGGCAAGTGAAGCCATAGCTCTCTGTAAGCGTGGAACAAGCTAGGGTAAAAGAAGAGTAGAAAGAAGACACATGCTAATCTTGCTAATTCTGGTAACAACAGTATTAAGTAGTGAGAAACAGTATAATTGAAGAACCAATACCCAGCTATTCAGTGCAAATGTTGTAAGCTGTTGACAGACCACTTCATCAGAGAAAAAGCCCAGCTACCAACGAGGTGACAGGCACTGGAGTGGAGGGCAGGACAGGACAGTGCAACCGGACTGAGGTGGTGGAGCGCATAAACCAGGCTGACGATGGCCTGATTGGAAGTGGGCATACGCATACGTGCTTGGATGGAAGAGCTGAGAAGAGAGCAGTGGCGAACGGATCCGAGGCCTTCGGTGGAGGAGGAAGGCGAGGCGGCGGCGGCGTGAGAAGAGGCCGCGTAGCATGCTCGACACTGTCGAGCCGTGCGGCGTCGTCCTCGGGCACGCTCCCATCCCCCGCGTCGCTTTGCACACGTTCTCGCTCGCGCGAGCACGGGAGGCCTCCATGCAGTCCACGCGTCACGCGGGGGAGACACCCTCAACCTCAAGCGCGACGGTGCGCTGAAAACGGGAAGGAAGTACCAGATTTGATGAACGGGCGCCTCTTCCTCTTCGTCTCCGGCTGGTCATCCTGGCTGAGGCGCCCCTTCACGTGTGAACTGTAAGCCACCGTATCCTTTCACTGCGAATTCTTTCCCTCTGCTAAACCACTCCATCGTCGCCTATTTCTATATATATATGCCTTTGCCTTTCGCTCATCGTCCATCGGCGCAGAGAAAAGCCGAAAGGACCGCGTCCTCGGTGCGGAGAACGGCGGCGGAGGAGAGGGGTCGCTCAGCCAGCCGCCCCCAAAGTCGCCCTCCCTGCTGGCCTTCTCGCTCGCGTTTTTTTTTTGGTGGCATCCCCCTCGCCCGACGGAGCATTCAGGTACACCAATGCGTGTAGCCAACTTAACTGCGATTAACCGCTTGCTAAACTAAACGCTTCCCTGGATCCTGGCATCCGTCCCATATTGTTTGTTCCCATTACCTTGGTTCATTTTGTGCGTGTCACCGAGTGGGGCCTCTTTCACAAAAGGTCCAAACCGACTCTGTTTTCCTGGAAACATTTGATTGGCTCTCCCTCCCTGAATGTGAATCTGTGATGTGACAGCCACCTCTTACCTCCTCCCCCACTGCCTTGCCGGCCAAGAAACACAGCTGTGGCCACGACTCCTTTTTTTTTTTTGATATAAGAGGAAGCCATTCACGCCGCAGGTTAGCAACAACTTGTTACCGCTCGCGCCGCCATTACCTTCCGTTCTTGATTGGGGAGATTCAATTTTGCGGCAACCACTAGTTTAGGTTGTTACTAGCTTCGTATTTTTTTGCTCTGAAAAACAAAAACTGCCTTTTGAGTAACATCTGAAACAACCGATACCAATAGAGAAAGGCTCTTGTTGATGCGATCGAGTTGTTTAAGGATCCAGATTAATACGAACATTACAATCTGCATCCGATGAACGCTTTTTTTTCTCTCTCTCTCCTTATGATGCCCTTCAATTCGCTGTTCCTGGCAGGGACTGCATGCGAACGCCTGACCCGCGCTGATTTTAGGCTGCCGGCTGCCAAGATATAAAAAAGATCGGCGCCAAGTGCAGTTACCAATAGATCATGTCAAGGGACGCGTGGTCCGTGCTGGCGGTTTCGGTCTGCCTCTTGGCTTGCCCCGTGACGATCGGCGGGTTCTCGTGGAACATCTTCTCCTCCCCGTCCCCGTCGACGGCCGCCACGGGCGGCGACCGCGCTCCGGCGACGGCGCTCGACGGCGCGGTGGCCGACTTCGCCATGGACGGGGCCGGTGGGCCCAGAGGGCTCAAGCTGCTGGAGAACGCGCGGGGTAAGCTCGCCGGGCCGCGGAACTGCTGGCAGGATGCGTACGGAAAGCTGTTCGCTAGCTGCGGCGAGATCATGGCCGACAAGGAGAGGCAGTCGCGCCTGGCGTGGCACCTCAGCAGCTGCTTCCAGGAGGACTCGGGGCGCTCGCCCTTCCCGTCCTGCGCCGAGGGATCCGAGATGGTGCACTGCCGCAAGCGGCTCGGTGAGTCCCAAGACAAGGTCTTCCTCGAGTTCTTCTTGGAGACCAACACCCTGTGCCACCAATTGCAGTAAGTTCACTGTTTACTTCTCTCTGTCTCTCCTCCTGGCATTCAATCGCAAACGATCTTCATATTTCATTTCATTTCATTTATTTTCCGTTCAGGGCTGAAGCTTTCAAGCACAACACCGAGAGACTCGTCAACGACCTCACAAGGACATCCAAGTATGCCGAGGAGAAGCTCGAGGTGATCGAGGAGAGGGCTGACCACATCATCAAAGAGTCGAGCAAAGTCCAGGACACACTGTCGTCGATCGAGATGCAGACCGACAACCTGGCAGAGGCGTCGAAGCACGTCGGGGTGCAGATCAACGACGTGCTGCTCCACTCCAAGTCCATCTTCGAGCAGTCCAAGGAGATCGCCACCGCTCAGGCTGAACTGGGCAGAGGGCAGGCGGAGATGAGGGAGAAGATCGAGGCCGGCATGGCGCGCGTTGAGGAGTCGTACGAAACGCTAGGAAACGGGATGGACAAGCTGAAACAGGAGACTGGATATATCCACAAGGAAATCCAAAGTGTCGGTGCGTCGATGTCTTCGAAGATGCAGCATTTGCAGAGCACCGCTGATGACATTGGGAGTGCTGCTGGAAAGTCGTTGGAGAACCAGATGCAGCTACTGAATGGACAGGCCCAGGCCATGGATGGACTGAATGAACTCCACAGCTTTCAAGCACAAGCTCTTGAAGAAAGCAGGTGTTATTGTTATTATGTTCATATGTACCGTTCATTTTGTAATGTTTTCCTGAATATCGATAAAATGCTTGCTGCACGTCTAACAGTGATAGAAAAAAGATATTGATTAAGTTATCAATGGCAGGGAAACAGTTCAGCGACTTGCACAGTTTGGCCAGCGTCAGCAGGAGGAGCTGCTCTCCCGACAAGAAGAGATCCGGCAAGCCCATCAGCATCTCATCCATAATTCTCACTCCATACTCGAAGCACAGGTTCTTATACAATCCCATTTCAAAAATATACGACTAACTTTATATGTTTGCTTGTATTTGTTTCTCAACTTTTTCATTCATACACATACACACAGGAAGAGTTTAGAGCAAAGCAGGCCAACATTTTCGCTGCTCTGGACAAGCTGTACATTCTGCACAACGCCATTCTAGCCGAGTCTCGCTTCATCAAGGCCTTTTTCTTCTACTGCTGCATTGTGTTCCTCGTCTACATGCTCACCAGCGCAAAGCAGACGTTCAGCATCAGGGGCCACCTCTACTTTGGTACTACTATTTTCACTGTCGAAATTGAAAACCTGTTCAAAAACTAGATCTGAATGCCCACTTCTCACGGACATTTTTGCCCTGGCAGGCCTGTGCTTCACGCTTCTGTTGGAGATAGGGCTGATCAAACTCGGTGCTGACGACTTCGACAGGCAGTTCTGGGTCATGTCCAAGGTGTTCTTGGTCAGAATGGCGTTCCTCGGCGCTGCCACTGTTCAGATCCTGCACTCCATATTCACCTACAGGTACGTGACAAACAATGCCTCTACTACGCGCTGGAGTACACAATGCAAATCCACACATGTTGCGATTTCAACTTCTGTTTATATCCTTCAGGGACTACGAAGTGCTGAACTACGGGCTGCTCCAGACGCTGGTGGAGAAGGTCCGGGCGCTGGAGGAAAACGCCGGTGGGAGGGCGCCGTCGTACGCCTCGGAGTCAGAGGAGGAGAGCCTGAGGGACTACTCGTGGGTCTTCGACGAGCTGGCAGACGACGTGGACAGCAAGATGGACCCAAATTATGTCGTGCCGCCGGAGAGGTCACCTCCAACTCGACGGCGCGACCGAATCGTCGTGGCAGAGGAGACTGGCGAGAACTCGGTCACCACGTTTGTCTCCCGTAAATACAATCTGCGGGCACGAAAATAGGCAGCGGTCTGGTTTTTTTTAGTTCCGAAAGAGCTATTTTGAGTGCCGCATCAGATGTTGGTGAAATTTTAATTTACACGTTGGTCTACCGCACTGTAAAGAAGCTACCATTCGGCAATAAAATCACGCTGGAGAGAGCTCGTGTGCTATTCAGCATTTTGCAATTTTCATGCTTCCATTCGAGTGGCTACCAGTGATGCTTTTTTCAGTTTTTAGTGCCAAAAGCAAGATGTTTTATTATTGTTTTTGTTTTTACTATGTGACTGTCCATGCGTTGCAAGGTGAGCAACACAAATCTTCACGGCATTTCGTATTATGCGAGAATCACTACCAAGAAAGGCAATACTGAGGGTTTATGCTTTTGTGTTCAAGAAATACTCGGGGTTTATGCCTTTGTGTTCAAGAAAATATCATACTAACCTTGTGGTTCCTAATCAGGTTCAAAATTAAGCTATATTGTGATTTTTTTATTCTCAAGTCTCTTATTATCAAATAATAATAATAATGATGATGATGATACGTCTGACATTTAATATCAACAAAGAGCATCCTCAATATCTCTATTTCCCTAGAATTGAGTCGAGGTCTCGAGGAACACGATGATCATCATTAGAGCCCATAGATCTCTCCTCATAAGTATTGATGTATTGTTATCTCTAGCTACCTCCATATCTAACCTATTTGAAGCTCTAACATCGCCAAAATCATCTTCATCACTTAGATCATCTCCATTAGCTTCGTCAATGGCTACTTCGTCCTTATCAACTCCATCGGATGCATCATCATTGAAAGAATCACGATGCCCAAGAGAGGGGTGAATTAGGCTTTTCTAAAAATCAACACTAATTAAAACCTAAGCAAAGGCTAAGCAAGAGCCCAACTTCACCCCAACAATTAGCACTAAGAAAATAATACTAGAAATACAACAATGCTAAGACAATACTTCAATTACTTGCTAAACAAATACACAATGTAAAGTGCTTGAATTAAGTGCGGAATGTAAAGCAAGGTTTAGAAGACTCCTCCAATTTTTCCGAGGTATCGAAGAGTCGGCACTCTCCACTAGTCCTCGTTGGAGCACCCGCGCAAGGGTATCGCTCCCCCTTGGTCCTCGCAAGAACCAAGTGCTCACTACGAGATGATCCTTTGCCACTCCGGCGCGGTGGATCCCTCGAGACCGCTTACACACTTGAGTCGGGTCACCAACAAGATCTTCACGGTGATCACCGAGCTCCCAACGCCACCAAGCCGTCTAGGTGATGCCGATCACCAAGAGTAACAAGCCGTAGACTTTCGCTTGACCAAGAGAAGCCTAATGCAAGTGGTGTGTGCTCTAGGTGGCTCTCGCTAGCGCTAATGAGGAACAAATGCGGGATTAAGATTCTCTAATCTCCTCACTAGGCTTTTGGTGCTTGCAATGCTCTAGCAATGTGCTGGAATTAATGTGGGCAGCAAGACATTAAATATGGTGGGTGGAGGGGGTATAAATAGCCCTCACCCACCAACTAGCCGTTACCAGCAATCTTCTGCGCATGGGCGCACCGGACAGTCCGGTGCGCCACCGGTGCGCCAACGGTGCGCCACCGGTGCGCCAACGGTCGACTCCAACGGCTAGTTCTGACAGGTAGCCGTTGGGCTGATGGCACACCGGACAGTGAACAGGCACTGTCCGGTGCACTGTCCGGTGCGCCACTAAAATTCATTTTCGAAACAGGCGTTCTCAGGTTTCTGGGGGAACAAACTCTTCCCTACGGCCACCTGGACCCCAGCTGGCAGAGGGTGCACCGGACAGTCCGGTGCACACCGGACAGTCCGGTGCCCCAAGGCCAGAAACCCTACTTCTTGTTTTTCAGCTGATTTTCAAATCGGTTTTCGTTCTAACTTGTGAGTGAGTTCTATAGTGACACCTAGCACTGTATGTGAGTGTGAATGTGCACCAACACTACACTAGAACTCTCTTTGTCAAACTACTCATCGACAACCCCTCTTTATAGTACGGCTAAAAGAGAATAAAAGACCTAACTAAATCACGAGTGTCTACATCTCCTTGACACTCGTACTCCATAGTCCTTCACCTTTTGTTTCGTCGTTTTAGCCGTCGCTTCGAGTTCTTATCTCCGTGATTGTTTTCACCGATGTAGTACTTCTACCTGTAATGCGACCTAACTTACCATTTGTCTCTGCAAAACACACGTTAGTCACATATAACATTACGTTGTCATTAATCACTAAAACCAACCAGGGGCCTAGATGCTTTCAATCTCCCCCTTTTTGGTGATTGATGACAACCCTACAAGATTTGTGAGAGAGTTTGATTTGAAATTTCTGTCAATAGAGAAGATAGTTAGTTAGGCTCAGTAATCTTTGACAGAAAGAGTGTGTACCAAAATAATAAGAATGAGCGCATACACATCATAAGTTTCTTGTTCATATAAAACTGAAATCAAATCGATGAACAAGAACTTAAAAGACTGGTGATAACATATAAGGTGAAAACATAATACACACACAGTCAACATAAGCATCGAGAGTATATATAGAGTTTGTGAGCCAAAAGCACCAAGCTAGTACAGAGAGTTACAAGCACATATATTACATCAAAATGACTCTCTACTAACTGCCTAACTCCCCTAGCTCTCACAACTCATATCTCTCCCCCTTTGGCGTCAAACACCAAAAGGGCACCCAAACCTACACATCAGAAGTGGGAGGAGGCGGCAGAGGCGCATCCGGTCGCGGTCGAGGCAGTAGAGCGAACGCTAGCTGGGGGTCAGAGTACGTCTCGAATCCAGGATCTGCTGTAGAAGCTGGAGCTGGTACTGACTCGGACGGAAGCTGCGTTGCTGGAGCTGCTGGAGCCGAAGAAGTGGTCACAAACACCACCACAGCAGTAGTGGGAACAGCAGAAGCTGGTGGCACTGACGGCTGAGGGCAGACGGAGCTAAAGACCGGCGACGTGAAAGCCAGGGTGACCGGCTGGAGCAGAGAGGAAGAAGGACCAACAGGGGGTCCTGGCTGAAGCGCTGGCACAACAGGAGCCTAAAGAGGAGGAGGCGGGACTGACTAAACCGGGGGAATCAATATACCAGAATGCTATAGCATAAGAGTCATGAATGCCCTGCTCTCAGCCCGATCCTGAAGAAGCTGTTGCTGAAGAGAATCCTGCCTGTCCTGTATGGTCTGAAACATCGAGAGCATCCTCTCGGACAACTGCTGATGGGCTGCTGCCTGGCGGGCCTGCTCGGCTGCCAAGTGAGCCTGCTGCTGAGTAAGTGTCTGGAGAATCGAAGCAAAAGCAGGGTCAACGGCAGGAGGGGCAGCAGGGGTAGCACGAGAACTCCCAGCCTCATGATCATGTGAGCGTGGAGGCATATGAGGCGGAGGCGGAATCCCAAAATCATCATCATCATCATCATCATCATCATCATCATCAACTGTTGTGTCCTGAGCCTCGAACTGATGAAGTGCAGTATCCTCGGCCTGAGTGTCAAAAACTGGAGCAGAAGCTGGCACAAGAGCCTCAGGCGCAGGACGGTAGGACCCAAAGACAAGGCGTGAGGCCTCAAGTGTGCCCTGGAACTGTGGAGGCCGAATCAGCTGAGCAAAAATGTGACATAGGTAGTGAGCATATGGCAGCTGTCGACGGGCACACAGACCATCCAAAACGGTGTCCTCGATCTCACAAATAAGGAAATCCACAACGTCAAACTCGGAGTGAGAGACCAGGGCACCAAGGAGCCAGAGCTAGATATGTGTGGTAGCCTCCCTGTATCCCATCTGCGGCAGAAGTGTCCGTCTCATAAGCTGAAATAGGAACTTTGCTGCTGTGGTGAAATCTGCCGGTGAGCGTCGTGACCCATCTGAGAAGGGCGGTCGGAACAGAGCCACGACGTGAGCTGTACCCGGAGCGACACCGCCGTGAGGGCGACGAGGAGGGTTAGAGGTGCCATAGCATAAGCTGTGAAGACGAGGCGATGACTCGTGAAATCCAAATAGCTGGCGAATCTGGCTGACATGAATAGTGACATCCTCTCGCTCAAAACGAAACCTCATCCAGTGATGATCAGGGTCGATCCATACAGTTGCGTAGAAAACTCGGACCCATTCCTCAACATACCTGCCGCTGGTAGTCAAAAGAGTCAGAAAGCCAGGCAGATATGAGAGGTGCACCTCAGAGTCAGCACCGGCGGCTAGCAGAAAAGCGGGAAGGTCCAAAAGCCGGTGCACTCGCAGAGCAATCTGTGCAGACATCTGTGCCCTGAAGAAGGATTCCTGAATCCTGGTGCTGAAAAGGTCAACTGCAGCAGGGTCCCTCTGAGCCGGTAACCAAGACTCCACGGGTATGTATCTGAACCTGCGTACCCGTGCCGCTGTAGCACGCTGAAGGTCAAACAACCTGGGATCCGCAGCAAGAGGTCGCACCTCAGTCTCATCGCGCTCCCGGAAGCGAGCAGGTGGGATAGGTGGAGCAAAAACGGGAGCGGGAGAAGGAGCAGTGGGAGCTAGTGTAGTGGAGGTGGTGGATGGCGCAACAGGGGTGACAGGAGCAGGCAAAGTGGGTGGTGGAGTGGAAGCAGTGGTGTGAGTGGAGGAGCGAGGCCGGGAGGCGAGGCGACGAACACGGTACGCAATCTGATCTGAAGGAGTCTGAGGCTGATCTCCTAGCTCGGCCTGCTCAGCGGCTGCTGCTGCTGTTGCTGCTGCCGCTGCTCGGGCTGCTCTGTCCATACGCTGCTTCTTGCGACCTTCCTGCTGCTCCAAGTATACGGTCTTGCTCTTGACCTGCCTGAAGGGGCGACGAGGATCCTCATCGTCGCCTCCCCCTGGCGCCGACACAATCTTCGTGCGCGGTATCCTGACCTGACGACTGCAAATGAGAGAGAGAATCTAAGCACAAGTCGAGAATAGCCGATAGAATATCAAAAGAAGAGATGTCTACCTGGAACGCTCACACGAGAGGTGAAAATCCAGGTAGAACAGGAGACGGCTCACGGGCAGGCAAGGTCACTGAAATGATAGAAGAGGTGAGCACGTATTAGTCACATATTCATAAGTATATGAATTGTGAATAAATACATACACACAGAATTATGGCACAGAAAACAAGAGTCATGGCGATCGAGAGGTCAAACGACACGAAAACGACGTTTGAACGAGAAATAGTGCCATGGGAGGTTTGAAATTGAAAATGAGGCATGAAATGATTTGGAATTGAGTCGATACTTCATGAATAGGTTTATGTGGGTAAATATGAGTGAAGTGTGTGCTTGGTTTGAATTTAGGCAAAGAAAATGGAATTTGGGCACTCTGCTCAGAAACGATTGCTCGAAACGGGGAATTTGGTGAAATTAAAGCCTGGAATATTGGATGGGCGTGAAATTTGGCGAATATGTTACTGGAGGTGTTGTGAAGGTGCCTGAAAAAATTGGGTTCAATCGGAGCATTTTTGGCTGGTTTGGGCATTTCACCGAGCATGTGGTGTGCGAGGATTTAGGGTTTTGGAGAAATGGCTAGTTAAGGCTGTGAAACCCTCCCTAAGGAGCTAGAAACCAGCAGGGATACACAATGGGCACAGAGCAACATTTCTCACCACATGGATTCACAGAATTGGATAGGAAATTGAGTTGGGCACAAAGGGGTGGAAAGGGTGTTCACTGTCCAGAAAAATGGAGAGAGATAGTGAAGGGAGGTGCGCACCAGAGAAGAGGAGGCAGAGGAGCCTACGCAGGAGAGGGTCACGGGAGCACGACGCCGTCGATCACCGCCGGTGAGCAGAGGGAGGGGGTGATCGCCAGGGGAGCTGAGGAGAGGCAGAGAACAGAGAATGAAAGGCCTCTGGCTCAGCTCGGGCTAGAGGCCGATTTTTTAAAACACGATATGGGTGCACCGGACAGTCTACAGTGCCTGTCCGGTGCACACCGGACAGCGCACAGTAGCTGTCCGGTGAACCACCGGATGGCGCACAGGAAAAAGGATTTGAAGCACGCGGCTGCCGGTGCACCGAACATTGCACAGTGCAGTGTCCGGTGCACACCGGACTGTCCGGTGAGCCCAGACAGAGGGAAGATTTGAAATTTTTGAAGTTTTCTATCTAATTTCCAACCAAACCAAATCCCAACTTATAATCACACAAAATAACACTTGTTGGGACAGGTATTGGCACCCTCATATATTTTCTCATAATTTTCAAAATATTTTGCCATAGGCTAGATAATTTTTAGAGAAAATAGGCAAATGGTGAAATTTGCATTTTGGCCTTGCACTAGGGGTTTTCATGAGTGATTTGAGTTTTGAATACTCCCCCTAAGTGCAGTACCTCATGCATATTTCAAGAACCAACAATTGCATAAAAAGTAAGAATTCAAGTGCTAAAAGCTTAAAACTAAGACTTGTCAAGTTTGATCCGAGTTAAGCTTTTTCACTCGCTTTGTTGGCGGTTATCTCAACTAGGTTAGACAAGCCCGAGATGCAATACAAGAAATTTAAACATGCAATGCAAGCTTGACAACACCATTTGACATCTTACATAAAATTTCTGAGATCAAGAATATTTAGTTCATTCCTCAACATGCAAAAGCGAGTCTTATCAAGTGGCTTAGTGAAAATATCCGCTAATTGATCTTCCGACCTCACTCCTTCTAAAATGATATCTCCTTTAGCAACATGATGAAAGGGAATTAGGCTTACACCTATTTCCTAAATTGATTTTGGTGGTTGAATTGCCCAACACAAATATTTGGACTAACTAGTTTGCTCTAGTTTATAAGTTCTACAGGTACCAAAGGTTCACAATAAGCCAATAAAAAGACCAAGAAAAGGGTTCAACAAAAAGAGCAAGGGATAACCGAAGTGTGCCCTGGTCTGGCACACCGGACTGTCCGGTGTGCCACCGGACAGTGTCCAGTGCACCACCGGACAGTGTCCGGTGCACCAGGGGACTCCAAGCTGAACTTCGCACCTTCGGGAAAACTCAGAGGCGCCGCGCTATAATTCACCGGACTGTCCGGTGTACACCGGACTGTCCGGTGCTCCAAGGAGAAGCGACTCTGAACTCGCCAGCTTCGGGAATCCGCTCCGCTATAATTCACCGGACATGTCCGGTGTACACCGGACTGTCCGGTGTAACGGCGGAGCAACGGCTAGTCCGCGCCAACGGTCACCTGCTACAGTATTAAATGCGCACTAGCGCGCGCAGAGGAGCAGAGCACGCGCGGGTGGCACACCGGACAGCCTACAGGGGATGTCCGGTGCACCACCGGATAGCCAGGCGGGCCCACGCGTCAGAGCTCCAACGGTCGAACCCTAACAGCCGGGTGACGTGGCTGGCGCACCGAACAGTGTCCGGTGGCGCACCGGACTGTCCGGTGCGCCTGTCGACAGCAGCCTTCACCAAATGACTAGTTTGGTGGTTGGGGTTATAAATACCCCCAACCACCCCACATTGAAGTCATCCAAGTTTTCGCACTTCTACACCTTACAAGAGCTCTAGCATTCAATTCTAGACACACCCAAGTGATCAAATCCTCTCCGATTCCACACAAGACTTTAGTGATTAGTGAGAGAGATTTGTTGTGTTCTTTTGAGCTCTTGCGCTTGGATTGCTTCTTTTCTTTCTCATTTGTTCTTGTGATCAAAACTCAATTGTAACCGAGGCAAGAGACACCAATTGTGTGGTGGTCCTTGCGGGGAAGTTTTGTTCCTGGTTTGATTTGAGAAGAGAAGCTCACTCGGTCCGAGGGACCGTTTGAGAGAGGGAAAGGGTTGAAATAGACCCGGCCTTTGTGGCCTCCTCAACGGGGAGTAGGTTTGCGAGAACCGAACCTCGGTAAAACAAATCCTTGCGTCTCACTTCTTTATTCGCTCACGATTTGTTTTGCGCCCTCTCTCTCGGACTCATTATTATCTCTAACGCTAACCCGGCTTGTAGTTGTGATTAACTTTGTAAATTTCAGTTTCGCCCTATTCACCCCCCCTCTAGGCGACTTTCAATTGGTATCAGAGCCCAGTGCTTCATTAGAGCCTAACCGCTCGATGTCGGGAGATCACGCTAAGAGGGAGATGGAGACCGGCGACAAGCCCACTACAAGCCACAGGGAGACTTCATCGGAAGAGTCCCGCAACAAGAGGAAGGAGAAGAAAGACTCCTCCAACAAAGAAAAGGGGAAGGAGAAGAAATCCTCTTCCCACAAGTCGCATCGGAGAGGCGACAAGCACAAGAGGATGAGGAAAGTGGTCTACTACGAAACCGACTCTTCATCACCATCGACCTCCGGCTCTGACGCGTCGTCCGTCACTTCTAAGCGCCATGAGCGCAAGAAGTTTAGTAAGATCCCCCTACGCTACCCTCGCATTCCTAAACATACACCTTTACTTTCCGTCCCATTAGGCAAACCACCAACGTTTGATGGTGAAGATTATGCTAGGTGGAGTGATATGATGCGATATCACCTAACCTCACTCCACAAAAGTATATGGGATGTTGTTGAGTTTGGTGTACAGGTACCATCCGTAGGGGATGAAGATTATGATGAGGACGAAGTGGCCCAAATCGAGCACTTCAACTCACAAGCCACCACTATACTCCTCACCTCTCTAAGTCGAGAGGAGTATAACAAGGTGCAAGGGTTGAAGAGCGCCAAGGAAATTTGGGACGTTCTAAAAACCGCGCACGAAGGAGACGAGGTGACCAAGATCACCAAGCGGGAAATGATCGAGGGGGAGCTCGGTCGCTTCCGTCTTCGCCAAGGGAAGGAGCCACAAGATATGTACAACCGGCTCAAAACCTTGGTGAACCAAGTGCGCAACCTCGGGAGTAAGAAATGGGATGACCATGAGGTGGTTAAGGTTATTCTTAGATCACTTGTTTTCCTTAACCCCACTCAAGTTCAATTAATTCGTGGTAATCCTAGATATACTCAAATGACCCCCGAGGAAGTAATCGGGAATTTTGTGAGCTTTGAATTGATGATCAAAGGCTCAAAGAAGATTAACGAGCTTGACAGCCCCTCCACATTCGAAGCACAACCGGTCGCATTTAAGGCGACGGAAGAAAAGAAGGAGGAATTGAAAGGGAAATGTGCCCTTGGGCCATTTCTAAGTATTTTGGTGATTTAGTGTCCAACACAAGTGCCTAAGTGTAAAAAGGTGGACAAGGTACAAATCAAGAATTAAGGTATGTTTCTCAGACTTAGTACATTGTTTTATGGACTAATGTATTGTGTCTAAGTGCTGGAAACAGGAAAAATCCAATTGGAAATGTCTTGGCTCGAGCAGCCAAGAATCTGCTGAGTCTGCAAGCACCGGACTGTCCGGTGGTGCACCGGACAGTGTCCGGTGCGCCAGGCTGGCTCGGCGTGAAGTGGCCGCTCTCGGGAATTCGCCGACGGCGTACGGCTAAAATTCACCGGACTGTCCGGTGAGCCAACGGTCGGCCGGGCCAACGATCGGCCGCGGAATCTACGCGCGACACGTGGCCGGGCCAACGGTCGGAAGGGGGCACCGGACTGTCTGGTGTGCACCGGACATGTCCGGTGCGCCAACGGCTCCCAGATCTACAACGGTCGGCAGCGCCATTTTAGGAAGGAAATCGGGCACCGGACAGTGTCCGGTGTGCACTGGACTGTCCGGTGCACCCGACGACAGAAGGCAAGATTGGCCTTCCAGATTTGCTCTCAACGGCTCCTAGCTGCCTTGGGGCTATAAAAGGGTCCCCTAGGCGCATGGAGGAGTAAACCAAGCAACCTTAGAGCATTCTTGATCATCCACACTCAGTCTTTGCGCATTCGTTTGTCATTCTCAGTGATTCGAGCTCCGTTCTAGTGAGAACTTTGAGATAGTCTTTTGAGCTCGATTCTTGGCCGTGTGTGTGCGCATTTTGCTGTGGATTTGTGTGTGTTGCTTTCCTCCCTTACTCCGTATTTCTTGTGAATCTCAAGTGTAAGGGCGAGAGGCTCCAAGTTGTGGAGAATCCTCGCAAACGGGATATTGAAAGGCAAAGAAAAACACCGTGGTATTCAAGTTGGTCTTTGGACCACTTGAGAGGGGTTGATTGCAACCCTCGTCCGTTGGGACGCCACAACGTGGAGTAGGCAAGCGTTGGTCTTGGCCGAACCACGGGATAAACCACTATGTCATCTCTGTGTTTGATCTCTTGTGGTATTGTGTTTTGTTGAGACTCCTCTCTAGCCACTTGGCGATTATTGTGCTAACTCTTAACAAGTTTTTTGTGGCTATAAGTTTAAGTTTCACAGGATCACCTATTCACCCCCCCCCTCTAGGTGCTCTCAATTGGTATCGGAGCCGTTCTCTTTACTAAGGGACTAACAGCCCGAAGAGATGGATCCTAAGGGGAAGGGTATCGTGATCAACGACAAAGAGAAGGAATCCTTCGTCAACGAGCCGAAGGATGACAAGCCTACCGACTCGGGCTCGGGCCACAAGCGCAGAGATGGGAAGAAGAAGAAGACAAGGCGCATCAAGGAGATCATCTACTACGACGATAGTGATGAGTCTACTTCTTCCCAAAAGGACGACGACAACGACTACAAAAAGATGGTCAATTCGAACTTTTCATTTGATTATTCTCGTATTCAACATAGTTCGAATTCGCATTTGCTTTCCATTCCTCTTGGCAAACCTCCACACTTTGATGGGGAGGACTACGGATTTTGGAGTCACAAAATGCGTAGTCACTTATTCTCTCTTCATCCAAGCATATGGGAGATTGTAGAGAATGGAATGAAGTTTGATAGCTCGGATAATTCCATGCATATAAATGAACAAATTCATAGAAATGCACAAGCTACTACTGTTCTCTTAGCGTCTTTGTGCAGGGAAGAGTATAACAAGGTGAGCGGCTTGGACAATGCCAAGCAAATATGGGACACCCTCAAAATCTCACACGAGGGGAATGACATCACCATGCTCACCAAAATGGAGTTGGTGGAGGGCGAGCTTGGACGATTCGCCATGATAAGGGGAGAGGAGCCAACTCAAACGTACAACCGGCTCAAGACCCTTATCAACAAAATAAGGAGCTACGGAAGCACGCGATGGACGGACCACGACGTCGTCCGCCTAATGCTAAGGTCCTTTACCGTTCTTGATCCTCATCTCGTGAACAATATTCGTGAGAATCCCAGGTACACGATGATGACGCCCGAGGAAGTACTTGGAAAATTCGTAAGCGGGTGGATGATGATCAAGGAGGCAAGATACGTCGACGACGCGTTGAACGGTCCAATCCACGAGCCTCAACCCATTGCTCTCAAGGCAACAAGGAGCAAAGAGTCGCTACCTAGCAAGGTGGCGCAAGTTGAGGCAGCCGGGCTCAATGATGAAGAGATGGCTCTCATCATCAAGAGATTCAAGACGGCGCTAAATGGTCGCAAGGGGCAGCCAAGCAAGACCAAGACAAAGGGGAAGCGCTCATGCTTCAAATGTGGTAAGGTTGGTCATTTTATTGCTAACTGTCCCGAAAATGATAGTGACCAGGAGCAAGGGAAAAATGGGAAGAGAGAAAACAAGAAGGTTTACAAGAAGGCCAAAGGCGAAGCACACCTTGGAAAGGAGTGGGACTCGGATTGCTCTTCGTCCGACTCCGACGACGAAGGACTCGCCGCCACTGCCTTCAACAAATCGGCTCTCTTCCCCAACGAGCATCACACTTGCCTCATGGCAAGGGAGAAGAAGGTAATCACTCATAATGCCAATACTTATGATTCTTCTAGTGATGATGAGTCTAGTGAGGATGAAATAGATTATTCTAGTTTATTCAAGGGACTGGATAGAACTAAGATAGCTAAGATTAATGAATTGATTGATACCTTGAATGAAAAGGATAGAATCTTAGAGAAACAAGAAGATCTTTTATACGAAGAGCATGATAAATTTGTTAGTGCACAAAATTCACTTGCTCTAGAAGTTAAAAGAAATGGAATGCTTTCTTGTGAACTTTCTACTTGTAATGAAACCATTTCTTCTTTAAAAGGTGAAATTAATGATTTAACTGCTAAACTAGAAGTAGCAAGTAAATCTAACTCTTGTGTTGAACATGTTGAAATTTGCACTAGGTGTAAGGATGTTGATATTAATGCTTGGAGTGAACACTTAGTTTCAATTTCAAAACTAAATGATGAAGTAGCTAGTCTTAATGCCCAACTTAAGACTAGCAAAAGTGATTTCGATAAGCTAAAATTTGCAAGGGATGCCTACACGATTGGTAGACATCCCTCAATTAAGGATGGACTTGGCTACAAGAGGGAAGCCAAGGACTTGACAAGCCATAAGGCTCCTATCTCCGCCAAGGAGAAAGGGAAGGCTTCTATGGCTAGTAGTACTAAAAGGAACCATGCTTTTATGTATCATGATAGGAGACAAACTAGAAATGCTTATAGGAGTTATAATGCTTATGATAATTTTGACTCTCATGCCATGTTTGCTTCTAGTTCTTCCTATATGCATGGTAGAAATATGTCTAGGAGAAATGCTATTCATCATGTGCCTAGAAAGAATATTATTCATGCTCCTAGGAAAGTAGTGAATGAACCTTCTACAATTTATCATGCTTTAAATGCTTCCTTTGCTATTTGTAGAAAGGATAGGAAAATAGTTGCTAGGAAGTTAGGGGCAAAATGCAAGGGAGACAAAACTTGCATTTGGGTCCCTAAGGATATTTGCACTAACCTTGTAGGACCCAACATGAGTTGGGTACCTAAGACCCAAGCCTAATTTTGCCTTGCAGGTTTATGCATCCGGGGGTTCAAGCTGGATCATCGACAGCGGATGCACAAACCATATGACGGGGGAGAAGAAGATGTTCACCTCCTACGTCAAAAAACAAGGATTCCCAAGATTCAATTATATTCGGTGATGGGAATCAAGGCAAGGTAAAAGGGTTAGGTAAAATTGCAATATCAAATGAGCACTCTATCTCTAATGTATTTTTAGTAGAGTCTCTAGGATACAATTTGTTATCTGTTAGTCAATTATGTAATATGGGATATAATTGTCTATTTACAAATGTAGATGTGTCTGTTTTTAGAAGAAGTGATGGTTCACTAGCATTTAAGGGTGTACTAGACGGCAAACTCTATTTAGTGGATTTTGCAAAAGAAGAGGCCGGTCTAGATGCATGCTTAATGGCTAAGACTTGCATGGGCTGGCTGTGGCATCGCCGCTTAGCACATGTGGGGATGAAGAACCTTCACAAGCTTCTAAAGGGAGAACACGTGATAGGTCTAACCAATGTACATTTCGAAAAAGATAGACCTTGTGCAGCTTGTCAAGCAGGGAAACAGGTGGGCGGCTCTCATCACACCAAGAATGTGATGACAACATCAAGACCCCTGGAGCTGCTACATATGGACCTCTTCGGACCCGTCGCCTATCTGAGCATAGGAGGAAGTAAGTATGGTCTAGTTATCGTTGATGACTTTTCCCGCTTCACTTGGGTGTTCTTTTTACAGGATAAGTCTGAAACCCAAGGGACCCTCAAGCGCTTCCTAAGGAGAGCTCAAAATGAGTTTGAGCTCAAGGTGAAGAAGATAAGGAGCGACAACGGGTCCGAATTCAAGAACCTTCAAGTGGAGGAGTTTCTTGAGGAGGAAGGGATCAAGCACGAGTTCTCCGCTCCCTACACACCTCAGCAAAATGGTGTGGTAGAGAGGAAGAACAGGACGCTCATAGATATGGCGAGGACTATGCTTGGAGAATTCAAGACCCCCGAGTGCTTTTGGTCGGAAGCCGTGAACACGGCTTGCCACGCCATCAACAGGGTCTACCTTCACCGCCTCCTCAAGAAGACGTCGTATGAGCTACTAACCGGTAACAAACCCAATGTATCTTACTTTCGTGTATTTGGAGCAGGTGCTACATTCTAGTGAAGAAGGGTAGAAATTCTAAATTTGCTCCCAAGGCTGTAGAAGGGTTTTTGTTAGGTTATGACTCGAATACAAAGGCGTATAGAGTCTTCAACAAATCATCGGGTTTGGTTGAAGTCTCTAGCGACGTTGTATTTGATGAGACTAATGGCTCTCCAAGAGAGCAAGTTGTTGATTGTGATGATGTAGATGGAGAAGATGTTCCGACGGCCGCCATACGAACCATGGCGATTGGAGAAGTACGGCCACAGGAACAAGATGAACGAGATCAACCTTCTTCCTCAACAACGGTGCATCCCCCAACTCAAGACGATGAACAGGTTCATCAAAAGGAGGCGTGTGATCAAGGGGGAGCACAAGATGATCACGTGATGGAGGAAGAAGCGCAACCGGCACCTCCAACCCAAGTTCGAGCGGTGATTCAAAGGGATCATCCCGTCGACCAAATTTTGGGTGACATTAGCAAGGGAGTAACTACTCGATCTCGATTAGTTAATTTTTGTGAGCATTACTCCTTTGTCTCTTCTATTGAGCCTTTCAGGGTAGAGGAGGCCTTGCTAGATCCGGATTGGGTATTGGCCATGCAGGAGGAACTCAACAACTTCAAGCGCAATGAAGTTTGGACACTGGTGCCTCATCCCAAGCAAAATGTTGTGGGAACCAAGTGGGTGTTCCGCAACAAACAGGACGAGCACGGGGTGGTGACAAGGAACAAGGCTCGACTTGTGGCAAAAGGTTATGCCCAAGTCGCAGGTTTGGACTTTGAGGAGACGTTTGCTCCTGTGGCTAGGCTAGAATCAATTCGTATCTTGCTAGCATATGCCGCTCACCATTCTTTCAGGTTGTACCAAATGGATGTGAAGAGCGCTTTCCTCAATGGGCCAATCAAGGAGGAGGTGTACGTGGAGCAACCACCTGGCTTCGAGGATGAACGGTACCCCGACCACGTGTGTAAGCTCTCTAAGGCGCTCTATGGACTTAAGCAAGCCCCAAGAGCATGGTATGAATGCCTTAGAGACTTTTTAATTGCTAATGCTTTCAAGGTTGGGAAAGCCGATCCAACTCTTTTTACTAAGACTTGCGATGGTGATCTTTTTGTGTGCCAAATTTATGTCGACGACATAATATTTGGTTCTACTAACCAAAAGTCTTGTGAAGAGTTTAGCAGGGTGATGACGCAGAAATTCGAGATGTCGATGATGGGCGAGTTGACCTACTTCCTTGGGTTCCAAGTGAAGCAACTCAAGGACGGCACCTTCATCTCCCAAACGAAGTACACACAAGATTTGCTAAAGTGGTTTGGGATGAAGGACGCCAAGCCCGCAAAGACGCCGATGGGAACCGACGGACACACCGACCTCAACAAAGGAGGTAAGTCCGTTGATCAAAAAGCATACCGGTCAATGATAGGATCTTTACTTTATTTATGTGCTAGTAGACCGGATATTATGCTTAGCGTATGCATGTGTGCTAGATTTCAATCCGATCCTAAGGAGTGTCACTTAGTGGCAGTGAAGCGAATTCTTAGATATTTGGTCGCTACGCCTTGCTTCGGGATCTGGTATCCAAAGGGGTCTAACTTTGACTTGATTGGGTACTCAGATTCCGACTATGCTGGATGTAAGGTCGATAGGAAGAGTACATCGGGGACGTGCCAATTCTTAGGAAGGTCCCTGGTGTCATGGAACTCTAAGAAACAAACCTCCGTTGCCCTATCCACCGCTGAGGCCGAGTACGTTGCCGCAGGACAGTGTTGTGCACAACTACTTTGGATGAGGCAAACCCTCAGGGACTTTGGCTACAATCTGAGCAAAGTCCCACTCCTATGTGACAATGAGAGTGCTATCCGCATGGCGGAAAATCCTGTTGAACACAGCCGCACAAAGCACATTGACATCCGGCATCACTTTTTGAGAGACCACCAGCAAAAGGGAGATATCGAAGTGTTTCATGTTAGCACCGAGAACCAGCTAGCCGATATCTTTACCAAGCCTTTAGATGAGAAGACCTTTTGCAGGCTGCGTAGTGAGCTAAATGTCTTAGATTCGCGGAACTTGGATTGAATTGTAGCATACATGTATTTATGCTTTTGATCATGTTCCTTTTTGCATTTTGTTGTTAAGTATGGTGCTCAAGTTGTACAAACACTCCCTGGACCTCACAAGTCCATTGCAAAGTGATGCACAGTTTTAGGGGGAGATGTGTTACAACTTGACCCTTTGAGACTAACCATATGCTTGAGTTTGCTTGTTTTAGTCTCAAAGGAGAATTGAAAGGGAAAAGGTGGACTTGGACCATGAAAGACTTCCACTGCACTCCGATGAGAGGGTAACCTATTCCAAGTTCATCTAATGAACTCTTATTGCCATTTGCTCTTAACTGAAGATTTTTGTGAGGCAATGGGATTATAGGGCCGAGATTGATCCCGTTTTGGTGCTTGATGCCAAAGGGGGAGAAAATAAAGGCCAAAGCGACAAATGGATCAGCTACCACTTGAGAGATTTTGAAAATAGTAGAATAGAGCTTTTGGTTTGTCAAAACTCTTTTGTTGTCTCTCTTGTCAAAAGTTGGCTTCATGTGGGGAGAAGTATTGATTTTGGGAAAAAGGGGGAGTTTTTGAAATCTTAAATCAATTTCTCTTAGAATGACTCTCTTTATGTCTTAACATGTGTGTTTGACTTAGAGATAGAAATTTGAGTTCGATTTGCAAAAACAAACCAAGTGGTGGCATAGAGTGATCCATATATGTCAAAATTGAATCAAAACAATTTTGAGTTCTTATTTGATTTGTTTTTGTACTTGTTCTACTTGCTTTATGTTGTGTTGGCATAAATCACCAAAAAGGGGGAGATTGAAAGGGAAATGTGCCCTTGGGCCATTTCTAAGTATTTTGGTGATTTAGTGTCCAACACAAGTGCCTAAGTGTAAAAAGGTGGACAAGGTACAAATCAAGAATTAAGGTATGTTTCTCAGACTTAGTACATTGTTTTATGGACTAATGTATTGTGTCTAAGTGCTGGAAACAGGAAAAATCCAATTGGAAATGTCTTGGCTCGAGCAGCCAAGAATCTGCTGAGTCTGCAAGCACCGGACTGTCCGGTGGTGCACCGGACAGTGTCCGGTGCGCCAGGCTGGCTCGGCGTGAAGTGGCCGCTCTCGGGAATTCGCCGACGGCATACGGCTAAAATTCACCGGACTGTCCGGTGTGCACCGGACTGTCCGGTGAGCCAACGGTCGGCCGGGCCAACGATCGGCCGCGGAATCTGCGCGCGACACGTGGCCGGGCCAACGGTCGGAAGGGGGCACCGGACTGTCCGGTGTGCACCGGACATGTCCGGTGCGCCAACGGCTCCCAGATCTACAACGGTCGGCAGCGCCATTTTAGGAAGGAAATCGGGCACCGGACAGTGTCCGGTGTGCACCGGACTGTCCGGTGCACCCGACGACAGAAGGCAAGATTGGCCTTCCAGATTTGCTCTCAACGGCTCCTAGCTGCCTTGGGGCTATAAAAGGGTCCCCTAGGCGCATGGAGGAGTAAACCAAGCAACCTTAGAGCATTCTTGATCATCCACACTCAGTCTTTGCGCATTCGTTTGTCATTCTCAGTGATTCGAGCTCCGTTCTAGTGAGAACTTTGAGATAGTCTTTTGAGCTCGATTCTTGGCCGTGTGTGTGCGCATTTTGCTGTGGATTTGTGTGTGTTGCTTTCCTCCCTTACTCCGTATTTCTTGTGAATCTCAAGTGTAAGGGCGAGAGGCTCCAAGTTGTGGAGAATCCTCGCAAACGGGATATTGAAAGGCAAAGAAAAACACCGTGGTATTCAAGTTGGTCTTTGGACCACTTGAGAGGGGTTGATTGCAACCCTCGTCCGTTGGGACGCCACAACGTGGAGTAGGCAAGCGTTGGTCTTGGCCGAACCACGGGATAAACCACTGTGTCATCTCTGTGTTTGATCTCTTGTGGTATTGTGTTTTGTTGAGACTCCTCTCTAGCCACTTGGTGATTATTGTGCTAACTCTTAACAAGTTTTTTGTGGCTATAAGTTTAAGTTTCACAGGATCACCTATTCATCCCCCCCCCTCTAGGTGCTCTCAGGAATCTACTCCAAGTCGAACACCCATCGACTCCTCCAAGCTCGACAACGAGGAGATGGCGCTTATCATCAAAAGCTTCCGCCAAATCCTCAAGCAAAGGAGGGGGAAAGACTACAAGCCCTGCTCTAAGAAAGTATGCTACAAATGTGGTAAGCCCGGTCATTTCATTGCTAAATGTCCATTATCTAGTGATAGTGACAGGGGCGACGACAAGAAGGGGAGAAGAAAGGAGAAGAAGAGGCACTACAAGAAGAGGGGCGGCGATGCCCATGTGTGCCGCGAGTGGGACTCCGAGGAGAGCTCCTCCGACTCCTCCTCTGACGAGGACGCCGCCAACATCGCCGTCACCAAGGGACTTCTCTTCCCCAACGTCGGCCACAAGTGCCTCATGGTGAAAGACGGCAAAAGGAAGAAGGTTAAATCCAAATCCTCCACTAAATATGAGTCCTCTAGTGATGATAATGCTAGTGATGAGGAGGATAATTTGCGTACCCTTTTTGCCAACCTAACATGCAACAAAGGAAAAGTTAAATGAATTAATTAGTGCTATTCATGAGAAGGATGACCTCTTATATTCTCAAGAGGACTTCCTAATTAAGGAAAACAAGAAGCATGTTAAGGTAAAAAATGCTTATGCTCTAGAAGTTGAAAAATGTGAGAAATTAACTAGTGAGCTAAGCACTTGCCATGACACTATTATCAACCTTAGAAATGAAAATGCTACATTAATTGCTAAGGTTGACTCTCATGTTTGTGATGTTTCAATTCCCAATCTTAGAAATGATAATGATGATTTGCTTGCTAAGATTGAAGAATTAAACATCTCTCTTGCTAGCCTTAAGATTGAAAATGAGAATTTAATTGCTAAGGCTAAAGATTTAGATGTTTGCAATGTTACAATTTCTGATCTTAGAGATAACAATGATATCTTGCATGCTAAGATTGTTGAACTTAATTCTTGCAAACCCTCTACATCCACTATTGAGCATGTTTCTATTTGCACTAGATGTAGAGATATTGATATTGATGCTATTCATGATCATATGGCTTTAATTAAACAACAAAATGATCATATAGCATTATTAGATGCTAAAATTGCCGAGCATAACTTAGAGAATGAAAAGTTTAAATTTGCTAGAAGTATGCTCTATAATGGGAGACGCCCTGGCATCAAGGATGGCATTGGCTTCCAAAGGGGAGACAATGTCAAACTTAATGCCCCTCCTAAAAGATTGTCAAATTTTGTTAAGGGCAAGGCTCCCATGCCTCAGGATAACGAGGGTTACATTTTGTACCCTGCCGGTTATCCTGAGAGCAAAATTAGGAGAATTCACTCTAGGAAGTCTCACTCTGGCCCTAATCATGCTTTTATGTATAAGGGTGAGACATCTAGCTCTAGGCAACCAACCCGTGCCAAGTTGCCTAAGAAAAAATCTCCTAGTGCATCAAATGATCATAGCATTTCATTTAAAACTTTTGATGCATCTTATGTTTTAACTAACAAATCCGGCAAGGTAGTTGCCAAGTTTGTTAGGGGCAAACACAAGGGCTCCAAGACTTGTGTTTGGGTACCCAAAGTTCTTGTTTCTAATGCCAAAGGACCCAAAACCGTTTGGGTACCTAAAGTCAAGAACTAAAATTGTTTTGTAGGTTTATGCATCCGGGGGGCACAAGTTGGATCATCGATAGCGGGTGCACAAACCACATGACAGGGGAGAAGAAGATGTTCTCCTCCTACGAGAAAAACCAGGATCCAACGAGCTATCACATTCGGGGATGGAAACCAAGGTTTGGTCAAAGGCTTGGGTAAAATTGCTATATCTCCTGACCATTCCATTTCTAATGTTTTTCTTGTAGATTCTTTAGATTATAACTTGCTTTCCGTTTCTCAATTATGTCAAATGGGCTACAACTGTCTATTTACTGATGTAGGTGTCACTGTCTTTAGAAGAAGTGATGATTCAATAGCATTTAAGGGAGTGTTGGAGGGTCAGCTATACTTAGTAGATTTTGATAGAGCTGAACTCGACACTTGCTTAATTGCTAAGTCTAACATGGGTTGGCTATGGCACCGCTGACTAGCCCATGTTGGAATGAAGAATCTTCATAAGCTTCTAAAGGGAGAGCACATTTTAGGATTAACAAATGTTCATTTTGAGAAAGACAAGATTTGTAGCGCATGCCAAGCTAGGAAGCAAGTTGGTGTTCATCATCCACACAAGAACATCATGACGACTGACAGGCCACTGGAGCTCTTACACATGGATCTATTCGGCCCGATCGCTTACATAAGCATCGGCGGGAGTAAGTACTGTCTAGTTATTGTGGATGATTATTCTCGCTTCACTTGGGTGTTCTTTTTGCAGGAAAAATCACAAACCCAAGAGACTTTAAAGGGATTCTTGAGACGGGCTCAAAATGAGTTCGGCTTGAGGATCAAGAAAATTAGAAGCGACAACGGGACTGAGTTCAAGAACTCACAATTGAAGGCTTTCTTGAGGAGGAGGGCATCAAGCATGAGTTCTCTTCTCCTACACCCCACAACAAAATGGTGTAGTGGAGAGGGAAGAATCGAACTCTATTGGACATGGCAAGAACCATGCTTGATGAGTACAAGATGCCGGATCGGTTTTGGGCCGAGGCGGTTAACACCGCTTGCTACGCCATCAACCAGTTGTATCTACACCAAATCCTCAAGAAGACATCCTATGAACTCCTAACCGGTAAAAAGCCCAATATTTCATATTTTAGAGTCTTTGGTAGCAAATGCTTTATTCTTGTTAAAAGAGGTAGAAAATCTAAATTTGCTCCTAAGACTGTAGAAGGCTTTTTACTAGGATATTACTCAAACACAATGGCATATAGAGTCTTTAACAAGTCCTCAGGACTAGTTGAAGTTTCTTGTGACGTGTGTTTGATGAAACTAACGGCTCTCAAGTAGAGCAAGTTGATCTTGATGAGATAGGTAATGAAGAGGCTCTGTGCATCGCGCTAAGGAACATGTCCATTGGGGATGTGTGTCCTAAGGAATCCGAAGAGCCACCACATGCACAAGATCAACCGTCCTTCTCCACGCAAGCATCCCACCAACTCAAAATGAGGACGAGGCTCAAGTGATGAAGGAGAAATCAAAATGATGAACCACCTCAAAATGACGGCAACGATCAAGGGGGAGATGCAATTGATCAAGACAAGGAGGATGAAGAACCAAGGCCGCCACACCCAAGAGTCCACCAAGCAATTCAACGAGATCACCCCGTCGACACCATCCTCGGCGACATTCATAAGGGGGTAACACTAGATCTCGTGTTGCACATTTTTGTGAGCATACTCTTTTGTTTCCTCTATTGAGCCTCACAAGGTAGAGGAAGCACTCCAAGATTCAGATTGGGTGATGGCGATGCAAGAGGAGCTCAACAATTTCACTAGGAACGAGGTATGGCATTTAGTGAGAGCACCTAGAGGGGGGGGGGGGTGAATAGGTGATCCTGTAAAACTTCAAACTTAAGCCACAAAACTTGGTTAAGTGTTAGCACAAATAATGCCAAGTGGCTAGAGAGAAGTCTCAACAAAACACAGAAACCACAGAAGATCAATCACAGAGATGACACAGTGGTTTATCCCGTGGTTCGGCCAAGACCAACGCTTGCCTACTCCACGTTGTGGCGTCCCAACGGACGAGGGTTGCAATCAACCCCTCTCAAGCGGTCCAAAGACCCACTTGAATACCACGGTGTTTTGCTTTCTTTTCTTTATCCCGTTTGCAAGGAATCTCCACAAATTGGAGTCTCTTGCCCTTACAAGTATATGATCACAAAGAAGCACAGAGTAAGGGAGGGAAGCAACACACACAAATCCACAGCGAAATGCGCACACACACAGCCAAGAATCGAGCTCGAATGACTATCTCAAAGTTCTCACTAGAACGGAGCTCGAATCACTTAGAATCCAAACGAATGCGCAAGAATGAGTGTGGATGATCAAGAATGCTCTTAAGGTTGCTTGGTTGTCTCCTCCATGCGCCTAGGGGCCCCTTTTATAGCCCCAAGGCAGCTAGGAGCCGTTGAGAGCAAATCTGGAAGGCTATCCTTGCCTTCTGTCGTCGGGTGCACCGGACAGTCCGGTGCACACCGGACACTGGTCCGTTCCCGATTTCCTTCCTTAAATAGCGAAGCCGACCGTTGCAGACCGTTGCAGATCTGGGAGCCGTTGGCGCACCGGACATGTCCGGTGCACACCGGACAGTCCGGTGCCCCCTTCCGACCGTTGGCTCGGCCACGTGTCCCGCGCAGATTGTGGCCGGCCGACCGTTGGCCGGCCGACCGTTGGCTCACCGGACAGTCCGGTGCACACCGGACAGTCCGGTGAATTTTAGTCGTACGCCGTCGGCGAATTCCCGAGAGCGGCCTCTTCACGCCGAGTCAGCCTGGCGCACCGGACACTGTCCGGTGCACACCGGACAGTCCGGTGTGCCAGACCGAGCTGAGTCTTGGCTGTACACAGCCAAGTCTTTTTCTCCTCTTTTCTTTTCTTCTTCTTTCTGTTTCTAACACTTAGACAAGTATATTAGTACACAAAACCAATGTACTAAGGCTTAGAAACATACCTTTACTTCATGATTTGCACTTTGTTCATCCATGGACATAAATTCATATTTAAGCACTTGTGTTGGCACTTAATCACCAAAATACTTAGAAATGGCCCAAGGGCACATTTCCCTTTCAATCTCCCCCTTTTTGGTGATTTATGCCAACACAACATAAAGCAACTAGAACAAGTGCAAACTCACTTCAAATAAAACTCAAATTTATTTTGATTCAAATTTTGGCATATATGGATCATCCTTTGCCACCACTTGGTTTGTTTTTGCAAATCAAACTCAAATCTCTATCTCTAAGTCAAACACACATGTTGAAGCATAAAGAGAGTCATTCCAAAAGAGATTGATCAAAGATTTCAAAAACTCCCCCTTTTTCCCATAATCACTACTTCTCCCCACAAGAAGCCAACTTTTGATAAGAGAGACAACAAAAGGCTTTTGACAAACCAAAAGCTCTATTCTACTATTTTCAAATTTCTCAAGTGGTAGCTGATCCATTTATTGCTTTGGCCTTTATTTTCTCCCCCTTTGGCATCAAGCACCAAAACGGGATCAATCTTGGCCCTTTAACCCCATTGCCTCACCAAAATCTTCAATTTAGAGCAAATGGCTATAAGAGTTCATGAGATGAACTTGGAATAAGTTACCCTCTCATCGGAGTGCAGTGGAAGTCTTTCATGGTCCAAGTCCACCTTTTCCCTTTCAATTCTCCTTTGAGACTCCTTTGTTGAGGTCGGTGTGTCCG